>NW_019168004.1:2955837-3025640 GCF_002303985.1 Durio zibethinus
TTATGGAAACACCAATACTATTATGGTTAATGATAAAAAACCTTCATCTTCTACCCAAAACTTTCCATAGTTACTAGGCAAAGAACTTATGGACTTCAAAGCCTATAAGAACTACTTGAACATTTCAAATAGAAAATGTGGAACTACCAAATGATCCTCAACATAGAGTTGAATGTTTTAAAAAAATGATAGATCAACTTTATTCCTGACCATCAACAGATTTTTCAAAATTTTAATTATCATTATATTCTAAACTAACTACACAACCAGTGAAAGTAAGTGAAAAACGGCTAGCATAAATGATAATTTGTGACATTCTAACAACTAGCCCAGTTGTTAAGAATGAAAAAACTTTAAATGAAGAAACATTTGAAGAAAAAAAAATCTCTCCTCAACAAACAGTTGATATAGGAAAAGAAAGATTTCTAGATCAAGCAGATCTAGAAAAGTTTTAGTCGTTTGAAATCTATCTAATTGAAAATATTATTTCATCTAAAATGATTAAATAAAAAATACTACAGAAGCTTGTGAAACAAGTCAAACTTTTTAAAATAATGCAACCTCAACTATAGATTCTTTAAACAAAAGAAATGTAGCTGTTGGTGGCAAATATTTAGATCTATCTAAAGTACCAATATCTGAATATGAAAAAAAAACCATAGATAATTGGGCACAATCCATGTTTATTGTAGTAACCCACTACAAAGATTAATGGAATTGTGAAAAATTTTAAATTATTTTTGTGGAACATGGTAAAGAGATGTTTTGAAATTTTTAAGAAAATGAGAAAACATAACTTTGGGAAAAACACAGAAGTCAACTATTTTAGCCCATGAAAATATTCCTGGTCTTTTAAAATATCTTACAAATGTTTTAAAAAATGAATTTTGTGGTGCTCTTGAAGATTTATATACAAACTCTGAAGCACAATTTGTTCTATCTAAACTTTAACTTTGTAACATTCTAAACCTAGATGAATTTTCTAAAAAATATATGAGTGAGTTCTAGCGTTTGAATGAAGAACATTCAAAATTCTGGTTAGAACAATATTTTCATAAACTTCTTTCACCATGGAATGAATTGTGTTTACAAAATTATTCTACCTTTTTAGAAATTAGATTAAAAATGTCTAATGTTGCTAACCCTAGTATCGAATTATACAATACTTTAGGAAGCAGAATAAGTTATATACAACAATAAGAAGTTATAGAACACTATCTTAAACAAAAGGTAGCAAAATAGGTTAAGAGTAAACTTAGTTATAAACAATGCACTAAGATACTCAAAAATGAATTTACTTTTGGTTGTAAAAAATAGTTAAGACATCATAAAAATCATTTTTAAAAAATGATATTTTATGAAAAAATGGAAACCTAATCAAAACCATTTAAAATCATCTAGCAAAATATTTATTGTAAGAAGAAAAACTTCTAAAAAAACAAAATTGCAAAATGTTTTATATGTGAAGAAGAAGGTCATATTGCTACAAATTGTCCTAAAAAAAGGTAAAGTGCAAATATGTTTTTCAAAAGACTTATCAGATGAAGAAATTTTTTATGAATTATTTTCAGAGACAGATTCTGATTCTTCTTATAGTGAAACAAAATTTATTTTATGAATACTGAATCTAATCTAGATACAGTATCAGAAACATCTTCTGCTACTAACCAAGCTCTAGAAGAACAAATGACTTCTCTTAAAAATATAGTGAGAAAAACTCATCATATTTCTAATGAAAAACTAAAAAGGTTACAACTCATAAAAAAAAGATGAAATTTACCGAACAAGTTTTTTGAAAAGTTTTCAACTTTTGCTTAAATGCCATATTGAAAAAGTTTGTGGTAATACTATAGCAAATGATTCTAATAAAGGATTAGTAGAAATTCCTTTATTTACAAAGAGAAAATAATGTTTTCTCACTAAATTTCCAAAAACTAAATACATTCATATAGGTGTTATTATAATCACCATTAAACCACTATTTCAGGAAAAAAACATCCCTATTTTAGCTGTTTTAATGAATAAATATTTTTTAGACCTTATTAATGCTATTATTAGAGGAATCTAATCCAATTTAGTATAAAGAGTTATTTTTATTGGAATTTTTGACCCTTAAATTGAAAAATGTTTGTGTCTTAGAAGCAGAATAAAAAATTTTGATCTTGATGAGGTAGCTTACGATCTTTCCATAAATTGGATTGCTATTTATGAGTTTACTAATGTCACTGCAACATATATCAAATAGGTAGATCCTAAACTTATAGAAAATTTTGAACCTCAACCTTTTGATTTCGAAATCAAACCTAGATTTATAGATCTTATAGATTTAGCTGTCCCAACGGGATGGTTATTAGAAGACATTGAAAAAGAAAATTTGCAACAAGCAGAATATCTACTTTAAATTTTTTTTCTTCAGGAAAAAACTTTTATTTTAAAAATTATTCTAATCCTAATACTGGATTAGTTTTTCCTCATTCTAACATTTCATTATCCAATCAAGATGATGATATTGAAAGTATTAATAGTAATCATTCTTTTGCTACATCTTATCAAAATTCTTTTTTAGGGTTTCAAAGATCTTTTAGCACAAATGGTGCTCAAATTCCAATATTTTCAAGTGATAATCAATCATAACCTTCGATTTATAAAATAGTAAACTCTGTTTTAAGTTTTGAATCTTCTTTTAGAAAAACTACAAATGAAAAAAATCAAAAAGTTACATATAATTTCTCAATATAAAATTAGAAATGATGATGTAATTACTTTTTCTAATAAGCAACTAAAAAGATTTTTTCCTTATATTAAATGAGAATTTTGTTTTCAAAAATATAAACCTTATTCTCTTCATAATCTAATAGACACTGGAGCAACAATTTCCAGTTGTAGAAAAAATGCTTTATTGTTAAAAAAAATGGGAGTTTAGGAAACATCCAATTGTTATCATTGGAATTGATGGTAAAGAAACCATCATTAGCTTTAAAATAAAAAATATTCCTATTTATTTCAAAAATTATTTGTTTTCTTGATATGCGTAGAGATATCCTTTTAGGAACTAATTTCCTGTATAATTATTTTGCTTTTAGTCTTTTCCAAGATATTATCTTTTTAACGATAGATAACCAATCTATCAAAATTCCTCTTGTTAAAGGGCACAAACACATTTATGATAAAAATTTTAAACCAGAATCTTTACTAACAAAAATTAAAATAATCAATGAAAAACATTGGTTAGATAAAGTTTTACAAGAAAATTGAAGAACCAATAAAACTATTGTTTTGTAGTCCTAGATATTGTGAGTTAAAAATTGTAGATCTAACAACGATTATATGAGTAAAACCCATGATCTATACCAAATAGGATATAGATGAATTTAAAATTCAAATTTCAGAACTTCTTTCAAAAGGGTTAATTGAACCAACAAATAGCCCACATTCTAGTTCTATATTTTTGGTAAGAAACCATGCAGAACAAAAAAGAGGTAAAGCCCGTATGATAATTAACTTTAAGAGACTTAACCAAAATAGTTTTTGATGGTTATTTTATACCAAGAAAATATGTTTTAATTAATTTAGCAAAAAATACTAAATATTTTAGCAAATTTGATTGCAAATCTAGATTTTCGCAAATCATGCTTTCAAAAAAATCTAAACCTTTAACAGTTTTTAGTGCACCAACAGGCCATTATCAATGGACTGTTATTCCATTCGATCTCTATAATGCCCATCAAATATTTCAGAGATGGATAAATACTATTTTTTGCAAAACATGCAAAATATTGTTATGTTTATATAGATGATATTTTAGTTTTTTCTTTAAAAACTTAGAAGAACACAGGAAACACCTGAATATTATTGCTTAAGAATTTATTTCTCATGGTATAATACTTAGTCTAAAAAAGATTGAGTTAGAAAAAACTTAGATTGAGTTTTTAGGTTTAAAGTTCTCTTCATATGGTCTTACTCTACAAGATCATATTATTTCAAAAATTAAAGATTTTCTAGAAAAATTGGAAAATAAAAAGCATTTACAACAATTCTTAGGTCTTCTTAATTACAAAAGATAATTCTTTAAAAATCCTTCCAAAAAAAAAGATTTACAAGAAAAATTAAAGAAAGATATTGAATTTACTTGGACATTTTCTGATTCTGATATTATTAAACAAATATCTTAGTAAAGACTAAAAGGAAAATAATTATGTAGGAAATTGGTTCCTAAAAAGATATCTCCATGCATATCATGAAAACAAATAATTTTTGGAATTATAAATTTAATATTATTAAAATAAATAGAAATATTTTTTGCTTTAAAACCAATGATGGTTTTTTTGCCATCAATTCCAATGATAGCAATTGGATGTTTATAAGCTTCCATTTGTTTAACAGTAAAGCATTCTTTCTACAATTGGAAATTCTGCTCTAGTGTCTATTAGAATATGAAGAGAATAAGGTTTATATTTTTGAAAATGAAATTCTCCTTTAATATAGGGATAAAATCTTTTTGGTTGCTTATTAGAAAATGCAATTACATTATCATTTCCAATTTTATATTGAGAAATGATATGTAACTTTTTTATTTCTTCATTTCTAGTTTTTCTAGAAGAAGATTTAGAATTTAAAACAGAGTTTACTATTTTATAAATCGAGGGATATGATTGATTATCACTTGGAAATATTGGAATTTGAGCGCTATTTGTGCTAAAAGATCTTTGAAATCTTGAAAAGGAATTTTGATAAAGTGTGACAAAAAATTGATTACTATTAATACTTTCAATATCATCATCTTGATTGGATAATGAAATGTTAAAAGGAGGAAGAACTAATCCAAGATTAGGATTAGAAGGATTTTTAGAACTTGAAGATAGCACCATCTGCTAAAGAGTAGCGAACCTAAGAAAAAGAAATATTATTGCTAAGGATAATGTTGTTGATAAGACTAGGGAGAATAATGTTAATCCTTATGGATTTTTGGTATTTTTATTTTTGCCTTTCTAACAATTGAATTTCATTAATGGAATTGATTTAAACTTTCAGCTCGGTTCTTAATTTTTTATTCTATTTTATTTTTTCAATTTTTAAATCAAGTATAAAAATTGTACTTTTGGTTCTACTAAATAAAAATGTGTTCAGAATAAAAAATGAGACAAAAAATTGTTGATTGTTGAACATAATTCGATACATGTTGACAATATAGACAAAGTATTGGTCAATATATTGATTGATTATTACTTGCTGGTAGTACACTTTTAGGTTACTGAATTTCAAGTCTAAGGAATGAGGTCTTTATTGAGATCTTATAATTTAAATGCTTCTAGTTGGATGACCTCCTTCACAATGTTGAGGCCTTCTCAGCTAGGCATCAATTTTCTTCCTCCCTCCGAGGCTTCAACTTTCTTGAGGACTAGGTTACCTTATTTTATATCTTTCCTCCTGACTTTTTTGTTGTAATAGTTTAACACTTTCTTCTGATATGCGACTGTTTTGATTAAAGAGTTATCCCTTAATTCTTTAACTAAATCTAGACCAATTCTTTGTATAAGATTAATGCCTTGTTTGTCATATTTGTTCACCATAAGGCTCAGTAAACTAATCTCAACTGGCACAACTACCTTAGTCCTAAATGCTAGATTAAATGGAGTCTTTCATATTGGCATATTGGTCATTGTCTTAAGTGCCCATAGTACTTCGGGCAACTTTTCAGCCCATCTACCTTTAGCCTCATTTAGCCTTTTTTTCAAAACTTTTAAGATATTCTTATTTGTTGCTTATGCCTACCTATTTGCTTGGGGATGAGCTATCGAAGAGAATTGCAAGTTTATGCTGAACTTCCCATACCATTATTTAAACCTTGGGTTATCAAACTACTTACCATTATTTATAATGAGAGCCCAAGTAAATCATATCTATAAATAATGTTTTTTCTAGAAGAATTTTCAAACTTAGGTTTTCATAATGCTTTCAAATGCTTCCCTATTGCCATCAGTATGAATTTTCTTTAAGTAGGAGCCAAGTTGAAAGGCCTTAGCTCATGCATTTCCTATTACATGAAAGGCCACGGACTAATGGTTAAGGTTAGTTTGATCTCGATTGATATTGCATGTGCACATACCTTTGGCATTTATCATATCGCTTAACCAATTCGGTTACATTTTTTTTTTTTGGTTGGCTAGTAGTATCCTTATCTCAACACTTTATAGGCTAAAGCTCGGGGTCCAAAGTGATTTCTATACATTCTTTTATGTATCTCTTTGAGCATATAGTTAGCTTCTTTTTCATTTACACATATGAGGTAAGATAGACTGAAAGATCTTTTGTATAACTTGGCATCGATAAAGACATACTCTAGTGACTTTCTTATAAACATCTTAACAAGGTTTTTATGTCACGCCAAGCACTCCAAATGGAGTAGATAAGGTACTCCAATCTCATATTAGATATGAAAGAGGGGTTATTGGGGTATAAAAAGATTCACACCATCTCTTCTTTGTGAGACACATTTTGTGAGACAAAATAGTGAAGCCATAGGGGCCAAAGTAGATAATACCTCAAAAGGGTGTAAATCGTGATAGATAAGTTAATATAGGATGCTGGATGAGTACATGCATGGGTCTTGAAGCTGCATGAGCTTGGAGGTTGAGTCTTGACTCGTAACAAGTGGTATCAGAGCAGGCCTTGGATCGTTCAACCTATGTCAAGCACCGCGAAAAAGGTAAGTAAGATGGTTAACCTTTATGATGAGAGCGTCACGAGGTTGGGTAGGGAAAAATATCACGCCAAGTTCTCCAAGAATAGTAGACAGGGTACTCAAATCCCATATCAGACATGAAAAAGTGGTCACTAGGGTATAAAAGGGTTCACATCACCTCTTCCTTGTGAGACACCTTTTGAACAATAAAATCGTAAGGCCAGAGTGAGCAATATCTCACAAAGGTGTGAACTGTGACAAGTAGGTTGATCTGGGATGCCGAATGAGTGCATGCTCCTGTTTTAGAGCCGCACGAGCCTGAAAGTTAAATCTTGACCCATGACACTTGTACTTGAGTACTTTTTCTATGATCAAGTATTCTTTAATTGGAGTCATCCAAAGTTCTTGTTCTTACTCAATTAGATCGACCATATGGCCATTTTTTATGTGATTGTCCACTAATTTCTCTACAAATAAATGTTATAACATATAGATTCATAGACGTATCACTAGACATGACTTTAGAAGTTATCACAAATCTTTTTTATTTATGTGCGATTGGTCACCTAACTAAATCTATTCTATTTTAAAGAAAAGTTTCAAGCTTGACTCTCTTTAAAAGGTAAACTCTAGTATACGAAATCAAGTTAGATTTGAGAGTATATGAAATCAAGTTAGTTGAGATATGGTTACATATGATGAAAGTTATAGCACCTTCATAATGCTCATAAAAATATGGTACCAGCTATTTTTATATTATCTGTTAAGCCCTAAAATTTTATACATATTAAGAATTATTCTCATTTGACTTTAATATTTTGACAAAAATTCAAGAGAATTCTCTCATTTCAGGAGTACACAAGAAAACAATTGTTTCTCTTACAGAGGCTCCATATTCAAATTTTTAATATTTATCTTATTATTTATGAAATTTAAAAAAATTAATTTCAAGAAAAATTTGATATTTCAACTTTTTCTCAAAATATTGAAATCGTTTAAAAAGAAAATTTGATATTTCAAAATTTCCTCAAATCTTAGAAATTATTTTTGTTTTAAGAAAAAAAATTGATATTTTATCTTTTTCCTCAAAAATTTGAAATTATTTTCGTTTGAGGAAAAATTGATATGTCAACTTTTTTCTCTAAATTTTTTAAAATTATTTTTATTTTATGAAAAAAATTAATATTTTAACTTTTTCCTTATTTTATGAAATTTTTTATAAGGAAAAATTGATATTTTAACTCCTTTCTTGTTTCTTGAAATTATTTTTTGTTTAAGGAAAAATTGATATTTTAACTTTTTCCTCAAATTTTGAAATTATTTTTATTTAATGAAAAATTGATATTTTAACTCCTTTCTCATTTTTTGAAATTATTTTTGTTTAAGGAAAATTCGATATTTCAACTTTTTCTTCAAATTTTAAAATTAATTTTGTTTAAGGAAAAATTGATATTTTAATTTTTCTTATTTTTTAAAATTATTTTTATTTAAAGAAAAATGATATTTCAATTTTTTTTCTATTTTTATTTTTTTAAAAACACATTAAAAAATATATTACATAAATAAGCAAAATAGTAAAAAGTAAAAAAATTTGCCAAAAAAAAATCTCGGCTCGGCCGTGGACTCAAAAACGGCTTAAAAAACTATGCTTGGTGACTTGCAGCTCAACTTGGTTCACTTCAACCAGATTGAGAAGAGGATTGTGGGCTGAGGTGCTTAGGTCAGCTAGTGATTATAGGCTGAAGCGCTGATTGATATCGGGTCAAATGACCCAACCAATTTTGCTTTCCAAAATGGCATAGTTTTAGCGTTTTATATTAAAAGCTTTTTCAAAGATTTTTTTTTTTTTTTTTCACTCTTGCAATTTCATTCTTTCTTCACAATTAGAATTCTCTAGCGTCTTTCTATAGTATTCAACCTGCCAAGAATGTTAATCACATAAACCAAGATCGCGACAAAATACCACTGTCATCGCCTCGTTTCATGCTCTAGCCACTGCTTGCCGGCATCATTTAGATCCCAAAATTTGGCCAAACGTTCCTTTCGCTGTCCCCTTTCTCTTTCACGAGTTGATTTCCTTTGAAACTAGCCTCAAAATTACAGATCTCCAAGCTTAAGCTAGAATTTCTCTGTCAAAGAAAACCTCTTTTGCGCTGTCCAATTTGTCCTAGATTACACTATCTTCTTCCCCTCCTTTTAACTTTCTCTTCCCACCATTCCAATTTCCAAAAGCTCAAGTTGTCACCACGAGCCGCCTACAACATCATCAATCTCGCTATTCTTCATGGACTAGAAATCTTATGGAACCTTCTTTTCATTTCCTCTCAATCTAGTCTTCTTTTTTGTTTTTTCGGATTTTTCGAAATCTTCTTGATAAGCCCAGACCTTTCCTTTCTTTGGTCTAAAACTATCCCAGAAAGAATTCAAGTAAGCCCCGAATAAAAAATAGCCACTACCAAAATCTACCTTTCTATGTATTGTGTATCTTTGGGGTTTTGTAAGACCTGTTTCAAAGGTCAATCAGTCAATATGTTGATGATGTGGGACTGAAAATAAGGCCTCAACTTCCTTGTCGAGGTTATGATCGCATAAGCTAATTTTTTTATTCTTTAGTAATTCAACTCAATGCCTGATAAGGCTTTACTAACAAAATAGACAAGGCACAGTTTTTATCTTCTTCTCAAACCAAGACTGAGCTCAAAGCTTGGTCCAATTCAACCAGATAAAGGTACAAAGGTTCTCATTTTCTTACTTTTGATAGCATTGGTAAAGTCGATAAGAATTTTTTAGCTCGTCAAAGGGCTTCTGGCACTGTTTTATCCACTGAAAGTTGGGGATGTTTCTAAAAATCTTCAAGAAAGGGTTAAGTATCTTTCTACCTATCTTGAGTTGAATCTGTTTAGGACAACTATTTTTTTAATTAATCTTGTACTTCTTTCATCGAGGCCGGTGGTTCCATGTCGAGTATACCTGAACTTTATTAGGGTTGCCTCAATGTCGTGCTAACTGACCATGATGCCCAGAAACTTGCCAAAGGTAAACCTGAAAGAACATTTGTTAGGGTTAAGCTTCGTGTTGTATTTTCTGAAAACCTTAAAAGTTTTCTTTTTTTTTTTTAAAGTCCTACAGGTGCTTGTTCAATGTCTTACTCCTGATGATAATCTCATCTCATACACTTCAATGTTATGGCCAATCTGATGTTTAAAAATCTTATTCACTAGGCATTGGTAAGTGGCTCAAGCATTCTTTAGCTCAAAAAAGATCACCTTGTAACAGGCGTATGTATCCATAAAGCATAGAAGGCCATGCTCAACGATGTTGTCACCCAATCGATCTATGATTGGCAATAAAAAACTATTTTTAGGGTAAGCGTTTTGTGATCAGTAAAATCTATGCACATTCTTCATTTTTTGTTGTGCTTTTTACCATAACTATGCTGGCAATTCATTTCGGATAGTAAGTTTCCTTGATAAAACTAGCTTTGAGTAGTTTGCCGACTTTTTCCTCTATGGCTTGTTGCTTTTCTGGGGCAAAACACCTTTGTCTTTGTCAAATAAGCTTGATGTCGGGATTGATGTTGAGTTAGTGACTATTACTAAAGGATATATTCCGAGTATATCTGACAACGTCCACACAAACAGGTCAGCGTTTTCCCTTAATGGTTTGATTAGCTTATCTTTCTCCTCTAATTGTGAGCTAATCTGAATGCATTTTTAGGATTTCCTTCAAAGAATGAGACATGTATTACCTTGTCCACTGGTACAGGTCGAGGTAAGTCTAGCTTAGGTTTGTGATTTTCCAAGATTTTAAGGTCATCATTCTCATGGTTCGCTCTTGTAAGGGGATGTTCATCATTATTGGTTAATGGATTTGGGTTGGCTTTAGGTCGTATTTTAAGAGATCGTATCATTCATAAAAATTATTGATGCATGTTCACAGATATAACAAGTTTTTCATAGTAGTCCAAACATAAAATAGTGAGAAAATTATAATCATATTCTTCTAGTTCAAAAATGACATTGTTTAGTGCATAGAGTTAGCTTATCAGCACTGTTTAAATTGATAGTTCGATGGCGAGCCTTTTAGCTCAGCTTTGCACTTGGCTTAAAAACATTGAAAATCAAAAAGAAAAATTATAAATTCTTTCTCTCTTTTCTTATCTTGCTTCTAGCTTCCTACTTTTACCTTCATTTTTTTACTCCTCTAGAAATTTGATTTTTGTTTTGCGCCTGAAGCAATAATCACAACAATACAGAAGCAATAGACAACAATCAATAATCAAATACGCAGGAAAAATGAAGCACACCAAGATTTACGTGGAAAACCCTCCAGTGTAAAGGAAAAAAATCACGGGCCACGAGAAAAATCTTCACTATCAAATAATAGTTATACAAAGTTCTTCTCTAGCTAAAACTAGAGCTAATCAACAACTAGAGAAACAATTGGAGAAATCTCACCAAATAAGTGACTCAACAAATACACCATGGATTTGTTCATAGAGAGCTTCAAACCCGATCTTCACCGTTCAGAATGTAGCACTCTGAATCATAGACCTCCTGGCAAGGTTCTAACTCAATCGGACCACGGATCTACTTTCGTTCAACCAACTCTTCCTTATTCTTTTTCTTTCTCTGCTTTTTCTGGCTTTTCTTTTTTCTCTGCTTGGTTTTCGACACACACCTAAAACAACCCTACCTCTTTTTTATTAAGTAGCTAGGGCTCTGTGTAAAATAAAAAATCAAGGCCCATGGCCTTTACTTGGTCCAAAACCACTTACATGGGACTGGACCCCATTTTTCTAACAATCTCCCCCTCCAGCCCCATTAGGAGGAGATTCATCACCATAGCAGTTTCATTTGGAACTTACCTTGGCCAGGGAACTCATTTCAACCAAGTTACTGCAAAGCTCAAGCTTTTTCTTGGAAAGTATCTTAGTCAACATATCTGCTACATTCTTATCAGTATGGACTTTTTTCAATAACATCTGTTGTTTTTCAATCACTGAACGTAACCAATGATATCTAACATCAATGTGCTTTGTTCTAGCATGGTACATGATATTCTTACTCAAATCTAAAGCACTCTGACTATCACAAAATACCACATACTTTTTCTGATTCAACCCTAATTCAAGAAGAAAACGTTTCATCCAAAGCATTTCTTTACATGCTTTGGTTGCTACAATATACTCAGCCTCTGTAGTTGACAAAGCAACACACTTCTGCAACTTAGATTGCCAAGATACAGCTCCTCCTGCAAAAGTGAATAAATACCCTGAAATAGATTTCTTACCATCAAGATTACTGTCATGTCAGCATCAGTAAACCCTTCTAGAATTGGTTGTGAAACTCCATAAGTCAAGCACATTTTTTAGGTACCCTTCAAATATCTAAAAATCCATTTCACTGCTTCTCAATGAACCTTTTCTGGATTAGAAAGAAATCTGCTCACTATACCAACTGCATGAGCAATGTCAAGCCTTGTACAAACCATAAGATACATTAAAGAACCGACTGCAGAAGAATAAGGAATACTAGACATAGCTAGTTGCTCTTCCTTAGACACTGGACAAGATTTCTTACTTAGATGAAAATGGTTGGCAAGTGAACTGCTAACTGATTTAGCATATTGCATGTTGAACCTACCAAGCACTCGTTCAACATACTTTTCCTGTGACAATCATAGCTTTCCAACTCTTCTATCCCGGATAATATCCATACCAAGAATCTACTTTGCTAGACCTAAATCCTTCATATCAAAGGACTTAGACAATTGTTCTTTCAACCTGCAAACTATACTAGCACTTGTCCTACAATCAACATATCATCAACAAATAATAATAGGATAATGAAGTTACCATTAAAAAATTATTTAACATACACACAAGAATCCGCTGCTGTTCTTTTATAGCTATGACTCACCATAAAAGAATCAAACTTCTTATACCACTGTCACGGAGCTTGTTTCAAGCCATACAAGCTTTTCTTCAATTTGCAAACTAAGTGCTCTTTCCCTTTCACTTCAAAACCCTCAGGCTGATTCATATAAATGTCATTCTGCAAATCACCATGCAAAAATACAGTTTTAACATCAAGTTGCTCAAGTTCAAGATTCAAACTAGCTGCCAATCCCAGTACCACTCGAATAGAACTCATTTTTACAACTGGAGCAAAAATCTCATCAAAATCGATGCCTGGTTTCTAAGAAAAACCTTTTACTACCAATCGAGCTTTGTACCTCACTAGTTTGTCACCATCCTTTTTCAACTTGAACACCCATTTATTCTTTAATGGCCTCTTCCCTGTTGGAAGTTTAACAAGATCATAAGTACCATTCTTTCGCAATGACTCCATCTCTTCTTTCAGTGCTTTTAACCAGTGCTCTCTATCCGAAGTAGCCTGTACATCTTGGAAGCTTTCTGGCTCCCCTTCACTGGTAACTAAAATAAAATCTAAACTTGGTACCTGGTAGATGGCCTGCGCTCTCTAGTAGATCTCCTTGGTTGAGACTCTACATCACTTGATGCCGAAGGTAGCTCCCCTTACTTAACACTCTCAGGTAGAGAAGATTGTTCCCCCTGCTCAAAACTAATAACATCTGGCTCATCACCAACTGTAGCTGGCTCATTCATATCCCCAAGTTCTATTTCTTGCCCATTTTCACCATCTGTGGCTCTTTCCTGTGAAATTCCTGTCGGTGTTGAAATATCATACTCAACAGTAACCTGTGTAGTCTTCTCATTTTTTTCAAAGTTCGTTATGGTTTCTTTTTCATTAAAGACCACATCCCTACTTCTGACTATCTTTCTCTTTACTGGATCCCATACCCTGTAGCCAAATTCCTCATCACCATATCCTACAAACACACACTGTGTAGCTTTACTGTCAAGCTTTGATCTTTGCTCTTTTGACACATACATGAATACTTTACACCCAAAAACTTTTCAAGTGAGAGTATGAAGTATCTTTCCCTGTCTAAACTCTTTCTGAAATGTCAAAGCCCAAAGGAACTGATGGTGACCTTTTAAGTAAATAACAAGCTGTGTTGACTGCTTCACCCCAGAATGGCTTTGGTAATTTTGCCATCCTCAACATACATCTGACTTTTTCCATAATGGTGCGATTCATTCTTTCAGCTATACCATTATACTACAATGTTCCAGGTTCTGTCTTCTCATGCCTGATCCCATGCTTTGAGCAATACTCTTCAAAGGCTTTAGATGTGTATTCCCCACCATTATCAATTTGAATACACTTCAAGGGTAACCCTGTCATCCTCTCAACCATGGTATGAAATTTTAAAAAATATTGCAGTACCTGACTTTTGTATTTCAACATATACACTCAAGTCTTAGTGAAGCATCATCAATAAAAGTAACAAAATATCTGCTACCATCTAATGACTCAACCTCAATGGGACCACATACGTCAGAATAAATTAATTCCAATCTATTTTCTTTTCTTTGAGAACTTTTACGAAAAGAAACTCTATGATGCTTACCAAACAAATAATAATCACATGAATCGAGAGACATACCTTTGGTCAAGGGAATGAGAGACTGTCTTGCCAAAACCTGTAACCTTTTTTCACTCATATGTGCCAGCCTCTTGTGCCACAAGTTTGCTGAAGCATCATTTTCAACGGTATTTACCTGGTTACCGTTCAATTGCATCCATGTCTTATACATTGTGCAACATAGTTTTCCCCTTGCAACTATCATAGATTCTTTGAGAAGCTTTCATTGTCCATTCTTTTATCGACTTTCATATCCCTCCTTATCAAAGACATTAATAGCAAGCAAGTTCATTCTCATATCTGGAATTTGTTTGACATCCCTCAAAGTCAACATACAGCCTGTACTAGTTTGTACAACAATATCACCAATCCCAACAATCTACGACACACTCTTATTTCCCATTTTGGTACACCCAAAGTCTCTTACTTTGTAAGTTGTAAACAACTCTCTCTTAGGAACACAATGATATGCCACTCCTATGTCAACTATCCACTCAACGTCGGGATCACTAACATGATTACAATCACCATGTGTACAAATCAAAGTAACTGAATCACTATCTAAATTCACTGTTGGAAGAAGCTACAATAAAAAAATGGGTCTTTCAACAATCTTCTTCCAGCTTTCATCTTTCATATCTACTGGTTTAGTCGAATCACCCAATACTGGCTCATACAAATCTTTGCAGTATAGATGATCCTCCATCATAGGCTTCCAAATTGAATAATTCGATGCTGTCAATTTTATCATGGAACCTGTATCACCCTCTATGATCTCAAACATAATTTACTTCTATCTTGGGTTACTTTTGTATCGATGTCTCAAAATAACCTTCGCTCTGATACCACTTGTTGCGCCTAAAGCAATAATCATAACAATACAGAAGCAATAGATAATAATCAATAATCAAATATGTAGGAAAAATAAAACACACCAAGATTTACGTGGAAAACCCTCCAGTGTAGAGGGAAAAAATCACGGGCTATCAGAAAAATCTTCACTATCAAATAATAGTTATACAAAGTTCTTCTATAGCTAAAACTAGAGCTAATCAACAACTAGAGAAACAATTAGAGAAATTTCACCAAATAAGTGACTCAAAAAATACACATTGGATTTGTTCCTAGAGATCTTCAAACCCGATCTTCATCGTTCAGAATGTAAAACTCTGAATCATAAACCTCTTGACAAGGTTCTAACTCAATCAGACCACGGATCGACTTCCGTTCAACCAACTCTCCCTTCTCTTTTTTCTCTCTTTACTTTTCTTGGCTTTTCTTCTTTCTCTGCTTGGTTTTCGACACACACCTAAAACAACCCCACCTTTTTTTTATTAAGTAGCTAGGGCTCTGTGTAAAATAAAAGATCAAGGCACATGGCCTTTACTTGGTCCAAAACCACTTACATGAGACTAAACCCCATTTTTCTAACATTTTGAATCTTTCATAGTTGCTTTTAGCCTACCTAAACCTTGTAATACCAAGGTCTCAGTCATTCCCTTTAAGGTGGTTATATAACACTACCTTCCAAATGATTGGTCTCTTCTGAACTTTCCTATATTGTGGGTGGTAGAAACTTTAACTTTGAGGTGAGAAACAAACCTCACGACTCCCAACAAAGTTTGACTTGGCCTCTCCAGAATCATATTGTATGCGAAATGTATGTTTACACCATGAAGTCAATAGCTGAAGTGACAGTCCTTGAGTTGGTTCCCACTATAATCAGCAACTTTATACTCCCCTTAACTGGAACTTGTTCATTGTCAAACTCTATCAGGTTGGTCGAGAATGACCTCAGCTTGTTTTCAAGGATCTTCATTTTCCTCAATGTAGAATAGTATAAAACTTCAGTTGAACTCCCATTATTGAAAATGATCCTTTTGACCTCATAGTTATAAACAACTGCTTGATCACTATAGCATCTTCATGAAAGAATTGGGTACCTTCCAAACCCTCCAAGCTAAAACAGATCGATTTATCCTTCAAGGTGTTTAGTTTTCTAGCTATGGATCCTACCATCATGACTATTCCTTGGTCAAACTTCTTATCGGCTGACATCAAGGTTTTTCTAGTTATAACATTGATAATTCTTGCTATAGGTCGATTATCAACTTTCTTTGTTTATTCTACTTCATAGGTTTGTCATCCTCATTACCGCAGTTATTGCCAGCCCAACGGTTATCATATTTTTTTTTTTGCTCTCTTTTTTCTCTCCTTGGAAAATTTCCCTTATTCTATCTTGTCTTTTGTTGTCAATGAATCTGTCCAGCCAACCTTTCATCATTGAGGCTTTAATCTTATTTTCCAAATCAATGCATTCCTCAGTCATGCGATCGTGGTCTCGATAAAAAGCATATTTCTTGTTCAGATCTCTTATGTTGTTATGTCTTAATGGCTTAAGCCATTTAAGCTAGGCGTCCTTTACAAGCTACATCAAAATCCTCTTTTAAGAGGTATTTAATATTGTGTAATTGTCATATCTTCCATTTGGGCTCCTCGCCCTTGGGTATCCCTCTATGGATTTTTTCCCTCTTGAAGGATTGTTGACCTCTTTACCTCTTTTATGTCTGAGGTAAAAGAATGTTCCTTTCTCACCTTAGCAATTTTTCATTGTAATTTTGACGTTGATGAAATTTTTTGTTATCAAAAGCACGTTTGCCAGGGTTTTAGAGAGAGGGTTAGCTTGAAATGGTATTCCTTATTATCAAGCCCACTTCCTAGGGTTGCAACAGTAGCAGCTTGCTTTAAGTCATTGACTTGAATAGCTTCAGTGTTGAAACACGTTACATATTCCTTTAGGGATTCCTTATGTCATTGGCAAATGGACAAAAACTTAGGGTTATCTTCTTCGCTCATCAACTATTGATGAAATGGATTAAAGGGAATGATCGAGCTATTTGAAATTTGAGATTGATTTAGGCTTTAAGCTTATATACCAAGATCAAGCTATCCTTTTAAGGGTTGTAGTAGAGCCCTTAAACATCAATGGTTCACCGGCTTATTGGATTAGTATGTTTGTCTTAAAAAGTTCAAGATGATCAAAATGATTAGTTGTGTCATTGTAGATCTATATTTGACAATTTAAATCTTTTGAGGGAAGAGCTCACTTAATATCTTTGGCAAAGAGGGAGGGTTTTAGAAACTTGAGCTCATCACTGAAAGTAGAGGTCTTGTTTTTTACGTTCCTTTCTATTGCTTTCATCCAAGCTTTTAAGTCTTTGTTAGATGGTTGTTTCGAGGTGGATTACTTGGATTTCAAAGTAAATTGGGTCTTGGTATTTGTCAGGTAATAACTTTTTAGGGTTTTTTTTTTAAGGCAGATGAGTCGACCTCATTATTGTCATTGTTCACAGAGTTTATTTTATTTAGAATTATTAGATCTTTATTTACTAGTATTATAACTATAATTTTACATTTTACAATTAAATAAAATATAACTTTTCTTAGTATATGTGGATAAAGTTACTAAAACTTTTATATGGATAGCTAGATTTGAGCATTATCTTTTTATTTTCAAGAAAAAATTTTTTGCGACACTTCTTCTTTTGAAGTTACAATCACAATTAATCAAGTATTACATCATATAATCAACTTAACAATAAACTATTATTATCACTGAATAATTAACTAACAAAGTAGAACATAACTAAACAAACAAACCCACAAACAGTAGGCCTTGAACTTAGACCTATAATGTTTGTGCCGAGTTCGATGCAAAGGGATTAAAACCTGAAATCATAACGTCAGAGGTCAATTAGAAGCAAAAGTCGAAAGGAGTTTTGGCATTTGCGCTCCAATACTCAAGTAGTTCTTAAAAAAAAGAGAGAAAGAGATAGGAAAGAAAAAAGTAGATAATAGATGGGTTTCTCAGGATTTGATCCATTTACTTGGAATTGGAATAGGGTATTTATGTTTGTAGAAGGGGGTGATCGGGTTAGAAGAACCCAATCGGGTGAACCAATGGTAGGTTTGAACAACCCATGTTGACTTGGCTAATGTGCCTCCAATGTTTTTAGGACTAACCAGTACAGTCACGTTCCTATTATGTGAGATGATGCCTTCACAATGTTAAGGTCAACTCCAAGAAATTAAAACTGGTGTGTCACGTCAGATCGAAACAAATGTCTAAAAAAGCCTTTTAGCCTTACTGACTCATTATTTGTAGTGAATAGACCAGCTTACCCTTTGGACTTTCAGGTACCCTCATCATTTAGGATTCTAGGCTTCCTTACTCTTTGCCACTAAATTAAGGCTTCATTAGCAAAATTTTGTGAAACTTTAATTGCCATTTATGTGTGTTTCTTTATAATTTATTATTAAGTATTCAATGACAAAAGTGTCTTTTTATAATTACTTATTAAGCATTCCATGACGAAAATGTCTCTTGATGCATGTAATGCTAACTATTTGAAATTAATAAGTATAATTTTAAAGATAACATTTCTATTCATAACCCCACATTTACTCAACACACCTTATTGCTTTTAACACCCTAATTTTTTTCTCACCACGCCTTACACTAAAATTCAAATTTCCCAAAAAACCACACACTTATCCTCCTTATTTCTCACACCCCTCCCATTTTCTATTCCCTCAAACCTAAACTCTAAACAAAAATATCAACCTAAATTCAAAAGAAATCAAGGGAAATTATTGTTAGAAAGCTTCTAATAAGAGGTAAATCATTTGTTTTTTGTGTTTGTTCATTTGAATTCATGTTTAGTTTCATAAAATTTAAGGTTTAGTTTCAAAAATATTCAGTGTGATTCATAGGTTTAGAAAATCCATTACTAAAACCTCTTAAAAGATTTCAGAAATTCATTTCCAAAATCCTTTAAGAGGTTTCAAAAATCCTTTACAAATGTTTGAAAGCTATAAAAACCCACAATAATTTCATATTCTATGCATATGTGATTGTATATTCATTAGCTCTTACATATTTACTTTAAGAGCTAATGTGTTGATCATTTAATATATGTAAAAACAAGTATAGCATAAATGAGAAGAATTGGCAGTAGCATAGGTCGAGATGGTGGACGTGCTGCAATTGATATTCAAAGGCATCCAACTACCTCTAAGAGGAGATTATGAGTTGATGACCATATAGATAAACTAGTTGTGGATTCGGCATAATAGTTTGTAGAGCAGCTCGATGTTTATCCTATAAAATTTGTTTTTTATCCCTTAAAGCCATTTCCTAGAGGGTCGATAGATACTTCTTTGCTTTAGAGCTTCAACACTCATATTGCAGCATAAATATAGAATGGCTTAGTAATAAATTAAATATTGATGCTTACTTTTATTATTTACTATACGTAAAATTAATAATTAGTTTTTATTTATTGTTGTTATATGAGCGAGCTACTTTAAAAACAATCAACAATGCGGTAAAGTTACAAAATTGGCCTCTGGATGCTTCTTGGTAGTGTATTCATGATTACGTTATTAAGTCAAGATTACTGCCATTGATCGATAACACCTATCATATGTCTAACAATACAATAGTTTCAGTATTCGTTGAAAGGTGATAGCCAAAGATAAATACCTTTCAACTACCATTTGACAAGAAAACAATCACGTTGGATGATGTTTATATGATTCTCCACATACCCATTAAGAGGTAATGATATTAGTTTAAAAGTTAATGTGAGATGAGGCAAAAGCATTACTGGTGAGGTTACTTGGAATATTAGAGGTTGTGGTAGCCAATGAGATAAGGATTTCTTGTAGTGCGTCTATTAGGATGCAATGGCTACAAGATACATTTAAAGCTGTTATTAATAGACTTCTGATCAAGATATGGACTATGCTACCAAAGTTTTCTTGCTTTATCTTTTAAGTTGCATGTTTTTTGTTGACAAAAGTAAAGATAAAGTATTGGTAGGATATTTACATTTATTGAGTGACTTTAGCACCACCAATACAAATACTGAGGGGGTAGCTTGCCTGACATATTTATATAGGTAGCTTGGTATAACATACAGAGCTCACGTTCATTAGATTATTGGGTATGTTACACTTCTTTAAGTATATTATTTACATTAGTTTAATGATTTATATATTAGTTATATTTGTTTATATTACATTTCTTTATGTATCTATAATTTATAATTTATGCATGTTTAATCTAAATGCAGGCACTGATTTATAAACATTTTCCCACACTTGATCCAGTAGCCAACAAAGGATATTCTGATCATGAGCCTTGTTTTCGACAGTGGAAGCCTCGAATGTATATTGATTCATTGTAGTAATTGTAGGGAGTAGATTAATGCCTTTCTTTCAATTCAGTGTGTTGAAACCCTTTTAGACACGTGATAGCATCACTCATTACTGAAGATTGCTTATTTTTTTGGGTGTATGAAATACGGGGCTATCGTTGAGCCATATCATCTAAAAATGGTGTTATAATAGTTCAATTATGTATAGACCATTCTTTCGACCCCTTTAGCTACATGTTGAGTTGATTAAGGTACATCCTTCAGCATGTACAATATTGCATATAACTCTTTGCATTGATTTTGGGAGTGATGGAATATGCACGTTTTACTTTTCGATCGTCAAGGTCATCGATCTGCTACACTAAGCAAGTTTTCATTGAATTATGATGCTTGGTATACATCAATTTCTCATTGGTCATTCAAAATTTGGTGCATAGATCAGGACTGCGATCTGCTTTGGTTAGAAGGCTTACCTAGGATATGGTGAGTCATTAACTTTAGTAGTAATTACTTATACAGTATTAATTACATGTTTTAGATATTGATTTTCCTTACTAAATTTTTATAGGTAAGCTCACAGGCACTAATAGTTTTTCGTAATGCTATTTCTAGTGGTTTACATCAGGGACTAGATGTTTGAGAGGTGTAGATTTAGAACATATCATGTCTTGTCTGGGTTACATACATCAACTCCTAAACCATGTTCGATTCTAGTGCCCACTCCCTTATATACTTCTTACCTCCAACACTGATGTAACACAACCAATTTTCCTCACTTCCTATCTCTAACATCGATGATAGCATTGTATGATTTTCCTTATGCATCTTAACATCAATGAGAGCACTGCTCGATTCTTCACTCCTTTATATACTTTCTACCTCTAGCACTAATGGCAACACAACCCAATTATCCTCGCTCCCTATCTCTAACATCGATGATAAAATTGCATGATTCCCCATGCATCTTAACATCAATGAGAGCACTGCTCGATTCCCTGTACTTCTCGCCTTCAGCATTGACAGTAGCAATGCCTGATCTCATAGCATTAGATTCAACACTTTTGCTCCATCTGCTCCATCATAGCATGTATATGTTCAAATAAAAAGACCTAGGTTTAAGGAGTATGACTTTTTTATTGTAAACCTGAGACATACATTAATTATGTTATTGTAATTATATTTTTACATGATTAATGATTGCAATATTTTCTACAAGCACATAGATCGTACAACTAATAATAATGACCAAAAGTCAAGATATCATCCCACAAAGATTAGCTAAAAAGTCCAGGCTAAGTACCTATTATCTCCACACTCTTTTTATAGTCAATTCAATCACAAAGAGTATACAAGAATACACTAGCATGAACAAGTACGAAAAACTATAAGCAAAACACAATATTAACAAAGAACATACCTATAATATATGAAGCAAGCAACTTGAAAAATTAATCAAAATAGTAGCTAAAGTGCTAGAATTAAATCTAACATGCTTTGAATGTAATTCTAAACTAAAATAATGAAATTAGAATACCCAAATAATAACCAAACAGTCGTTAAAATGAAGTAATTGAAAATAACTAACTTGTAATCGAAGCAACTGCCTTTAAACTTTCAAATGAGATTAGATCTAGAAGCTTCCTAACAATTTATCCAAACAACTTCTAAATTGAAAGAACAGTAAGTAAAAAAGACAAAAAAAAAAAAAAAAACAATTGAAAGGCAATTAGAGAAGAAAATTTGCAAGAACAATAAGAAATTGAAACAGAATTTTGAAATATAGAAACCAACCCAATGTGCAGTAAAACTTAAATTTACAAATTTACAAATCAAATAAACAAAAACTGAGCTAACACAAGCTAGATCTATAAGATTACTATCAAATTCCGCAAAGAAATTGAAGAAAATAATGAAAATCAAGCTCAATAAACCAAATCAAAACTGAGTGTAGTGAAGAACAAAACAGAGTAATTAACAAAAAATCATTCAAACAAAATTGAAAAACATGGAATTAAAGGCAAGCAATTGAATATAAACAAGTAAACCTATGAATTAAGAAGTTCAAAATGAGAAAAGATTGGATTGATTTCCCAACTAGGAAAGGAAAGTCTTCAAGTGCTATCCCTCACTCAAGCTTTAAGTCTACTGCTAGATCTAACCAAACATTTCTAGATTTTTCTAGAAATTTATGGAATGAATTTGAGCATGAAAGTTTTTAGATTTATATAAGTATGAATTGAGAGTTCATAGAAAAAATTTGTATCAAAACTTGCAAGAATTAAAGGAGATCTAATCCAACAACCGAAACTGACTTATGTGAAAATTTAGCAAAATAGATTTGAGTAACCAACGAATTTCATGAAATTGAACAAGAAATCTTAAAGGAAATGAATTTTATTGATTGAATCTTAAATTTCATGTAAAATAATGATAAGAAAAGTAAATTTTGTTGAAAAATTAAAGTAATTTTTTCTCAAACAGCCCTCTAAAAAAACAAGTAGGAAACTATTTGAAAAGAAAAAAAAAGTAAAACGTAAAAAAATAAAAAACTGTAAAAATTATGGAAAAGTCTCCCAAATGGCCAAACATCCCTCCTATTTATAGGCCAAGGATAAGGTGTTCTAGCCAATAAAATTGCTGGAAAATGCCAATTAAGATGCCACATGCTCTAAAGTCTTTCAAGTAATTCATCTAGCTCTTTATGCTTCCTTGTTTGCTTTTTTTTACTTCACTTCACTACAAGCTTCCTTCCTTTGATCTTGTAAACTCCAAAAAGTTAAAATTATATCAATTAGAAGCCTCCAAATTTTCAACTAAGTAGCTGCCCATTTGCGTCTTCTTTGAATCCAAGGATTGATGCCTATCACACATGATCATCAATAATGCATCCAACGATTTTGATTGATCCCTTTACACCCATTTTAAGCACTAATCGTAACTAATTCTCTTCTTCAAATTCTAGCTAAATGAGGACCATTTGTTCATAAAAAAATTTTGGAAAGTTCTAGCTCTAAATGTGGCTTTAAAGCCACACCAACGCAATCTTCACCAAACTAGCACATGCAAAATATTACTACAAGGGTAACAAAGAACTAGTGAGCTAAAAAGGATATTTTTTCAATAAAACATGAAAATTAAGGCTTGAAATAAAGTTCAATTAAGCTCAAGTAAGCTAAGAAATCATGAAGGAAAAAGTATGAAAAATCTCCCAAGCATGGCATTGGAAGCATATGTATACTAGTTTTAGCCTAATGAGACTTTTTACACTAAAATGCACCCAAAATGAGTCCAAAAAGCTTTCTTTTTCCTCTTTTCTCATATTTTTACCTATACATTGAATATTTAAGCAATTAGGAGTATTTTTGCCAAATTTTTCAAGAAACAAGCAAATATTCACTAAAAAATGCTCTAAAAATGTATGATAAATCATTAAAATTTTAGTGCAATCAATTACAAACATTTGTTATTGTTATTTTATATGCACTAAAAAAGTTGCTAAATATAATATGGATTAAAGAACCTACAAAATATAAAAATATAAGCCATCAAATAAAACATATTAATAAATACAAAATATCCATCTAAAGTCATTAATCAATTTAAATTGTTTCTTAGGTGGCTACATTAAAGGTTTTGCTAAACAATAACTTAAAATTCTCTATAAATGGTACACATGGAGCCTCTTATCCTCGAGCACACTCATATCCTTAGTTGCATGCAATCAGAGGTATTGTGAGAACAACTTCATGAAAACTTACACAAAATAGATAAATATGATAAGTATCAATTATAATGAGATTATAAATAACAAAAATGATAAATATCAAATCTAATAAATGGTATCTACACAAAATGATAATCATTTACAAATCCAATCATAGTAACTCTATATTCTAATGATGTAGGTAGTATAGATCTAATCGAGAGATAGGTTAAGCACTGTCTCAAGCTAATGTGGACTAGTTCAACATTATATCATGAGGTAATCAAATGATCCATATCAGGTAAGGTCATTCACTTTTCGTATGAGGCATAAATGTTGAAACATGATAAGGTTTCTATCAATTTCTAAACACACTTCATGGATTCATACAATGTGACATACTCATCTCGATATTGAATCAGCTCATTAATTAAATCTTGTCACACTTGTACCTTACCATCTATACCCAATCCATGCAATCTAGCAATAAAACAAAAATCACAATGTCCATCTACTTTAATATCAATGATGGTCTGTATATATGGATGTAACTCGACTGAAAAATTAAATAAATATCATATTTTTTTGTTTACTATGTGAACACTAAACAAGAAGTTTATCGATATGTGTCGTCACTTTTACTGAATTCATAGTGCTTGGCGGTGATGTACTATTATGTACAGATAACAAAATCTCCTATTGTGATGGGTCACATTACATAGATTTGTTTGCTTTATTTGCTCTGCAATCTTTTATCTTAGCAATCTCTAGTTGTGGAATCAAGATAGTTATTGTCAAATTGTCTAGTTCTCATAAGGTTCTTTTCATGACTAATTTACCAAACTCATCACACTTGTCAAAGCGTTTTGTGATTTACTCAACCTCGGATTTAATGATCAATTCTTCATATATGTTATCCACTTGGCTCTTCATTAAATCCAATTATTTCCAATAAGGATGTACTTTAATAAAAAAATTAGACTTCCCACCCTTATGTGTTCTATAATTTCACATTCATAAAGTAATCTATGTGTGCATCTGATAATGCAACCACAACATTGCTTGTTAATCCTAACTTGATTTGCTCACTTTGCCTCCATGATTATCATATCGAGTGAGCTTTTAGATATCAAATCTCATATGTCTTTAAACAAAGAAGGCTTAAAAGTATGCTCAACAACTATAAGACTTTTCTAAAATAAAACCTTTATCTTTCTATGTTGTAGGTCAATAAGGTTGTTAATTATAATCTATGATAATTTAAAATCTCATTGAGATGATCCAAAATGTCTTTTCAATTTCGAATGTGCATTCTTATCTCTAAACAAATCTATAAAGGTATATTACAATGAATGTCTTATTATGAATCATGCAAATCTAAACAATCTTAATAAAAAGCTAAACCAAATCATACCTATTTGTTGAAACATTTTCAAAGTGCATTACTTTATCCATCCAAGCAGCAACAAATTTCTCATTATGTTTTGTCAATCATTGCTCCTCCATATACATGATTGCAACTAGATAAGTTTGGTTATCAATCTCTAAATAACTTAGATGTCTTTCGTACTTATCATGGGTAGAAGAAAACACAAGGACACTATAACTTGACATGGATGCCTCCCACTTATCTTTTCTCTCAAAAAATATTTTACAATTTGCAAACATGTTTCTTGATATATGAAATTTGCATAGAAGATTTGTTATGTTAGGAAACATAGCCTATATTGCATTCATCAATGCCAAATCTCTATTAGTAACAATGACATTAGGAAATATAATAGGAAGCATTAAACCTTTTAATGTCAACAATGCCCAACTGTAGTTGTCATAATGCTTAGCCTTCATGTATACAAATGTAATAGATAATATCATCTCAATGAAGTAACACCAATAATCTCACACAAATGGAAATGATATCTATTTGTTTATAGATGCAATCTATAATAACGATACTTGAAAAAACATGCAACAAATCTATACCAGTAGGGTACACCTAGAACAAGTCTCTCACACAGTCACTTGAATCGTTTGTCCTATGTCACTCCACGTATTTACAATCAAACAACTTTTTTCATTAGTTGTTACATTTATGATCTAGCAGCTTTCTCAAAATATTTGTTTATTTGACATTCATTATATATAGTATTTATAATGTTGACATTCTTCTCATCATGTTGTTTTATGGTCAACAATATGTTTTTAGGTTTGACCATACAGTTTGACATACCAGCCACTATTGTTTTTCTTTTGTCAAACAACCGACCCACAAATGAATGTTTCTCTAATTGTTTTGCTGGTAGATAATTGTGAAACCCATAAACTACCCTCACACCCATTCATCATTGCTTGCCAATTTAAACCCATATAACTAAAATGGGAATCACACCTTTTTGTCTCTGTTCCCTTACACAGTATTTCTTTTACATTTGTCATATTCTTTTGCTGCTTATATTTTTCACTACATTCATATATGAATCTGATTCTAGGTTTTCTACCTAGACATCCTAAATTAGAGTTTTTAAACACCATTACAAAACTAATATCTTTTCCTACCTGTCTTACTAAAGAAATAAATGCTTCCCTGCTACAAATTAACAACTACACAATAATTTGAATTGTCATATTTTGCATTTACAAAAACTAACATTAAAAAAGCAATCTTTATGCCTTCCAAAGTTTACTTTAAAAATATAATATTATCTTTTCAGTAATAAATAAAAAACTACAATCATATTTGGCATCAAAATTCTTTGGTGATTTATTCCACTTTATCAGTGTAATTTTCAAATTATTCTGAATGTTAATTAAATAAAAATAAAAAAATATTGCTTCCAGAAATGCATTTTTTGTTCATTGTAGTGTTTTTCAAAAATACATTTTTAGTACATTGAAAAGTTTTCAAATATTTATTTCTAGTAAATTTCCCATGTTTTCGAAAATTATTTTTTGTTAAATTTCTTGCATTTCTAAAAATAAATTTCCCAAAGCTACTAAATAATCATAGATACCATAATGTTTAGATCCGTAGACCTATCGCTAGACATTGACTTGAAGAGTCGTCACCAATCTTTTTTGTTTAGGTGCAATTGGTTACCTAACTGAATTTATCTTTTTTAAAGAGAATTCCTAAGTTCGAAAAAAGTAAATTCAATGTCTGTGAAATCAGAACTAGGTCTAAGAGTACAATTATGTGTGAGGAAAGTTATAACACCTCACAATGCCCATCGAAAGATGGTACCAGCTCAATTTCATGTTATCCGATAAGCCTTAAAAATTTTACCAAGTAATTAATTATTAAAAATTATTCTTAATTAACTCCAATACTTTTGACAAAAAATTTAAAAAATTTTCTCACCTCAAGAGTATGTAAGAAAACTATTGTTTCTCTTGCAGAAGTTCTATTGTCGAATTATTTAACATTTAAAAATTTTTCAAAGAAAGAAAGAAAAAAAAAGAAAAAAATAATGATTTGACTTTTGATATAAATATTTTTCTTTTTATTTTATATAAAAAAATCATTGCTTTTATACAAGAAAAATTGAAACTTTCAACTTTTCCTAAAAAATATTTTTCTTGATAATTTTTATTTTTTAAGGAAAATTGGTACTTCCAACTTTTCTTCAAAATATTTTTTTTAAAATTTGATTTTCAAGAAAAATTGATACTTTTAACTTTTTCTCAAAAATATTTTTTTTATTTTATTTTTTATTTTTAAGAAAAATTCATCTTTCAACCTTTCCTCAAAAATATATTTTTTTAAATTTTATTTTTAAAAAAATTATAGAAAAATGAAGAAAAATAATTTCAATTTAATCAATAAATAAATAGACAGAAATAATAATAATAATAATAAAATGAAAAAAAATTTTAACGCAGCTCGATTCAGCGACTAAAACGACTTGGCTTGAGGCACAAAAGTGGCAAAAAGGCGTGGCTCAGGTGGTTCGGCTTGGCTTGACTTGAAGATCGGCTGGAACATAGGTCAGCCAGAAACGGGTTAATCCGAATCAAAATGCGCGGATCTTGGGATCTCTTAATGCCCAAAACGACGTCGTTTTGTGATAGTATAAAAAGCTGAATTTGATCTTTCTCTTCCTTTCATTTTCTCTCCCTCTCTCTCTAAGATTCAAGACCGCAGGTTGAATCCTTTATCAAATTCTGGGATTTTCGTCGGAATCTGGGTAGGGTCACTGGATTCTAGCTGAAAGTTCATCGATTTTTAGGAAAATAAAGGCCAAAAACTGGAAAACTTCACTAGAAACTTTTAATATTGCTGGAAAAATCGTCGAAAAATTTAAATCTTGCCAAAAAATTTATTGAAATCTGAAATTTTTTCAGAAATTTTTCAAAAAAAAAAACAACAAATTTCAAAAATTTTTCTAAAAATTATAGACCTACCTTTAAACTTTTTCACTTTTGTTTTCTTTCTGTGTGCTTTCTGTGTGTTTTTGTTTTTGCTTCTGATTAATAGGTATTTATAGGATGCTAGATTCATTCCCATTTTTATTATTTTTAAATATTCTGATTATTATCTCCTAACCGAAAATTAATCTGAAAAAGAAAAGAAAGAGAAAAAAAATTTTAGAAGAAAAACAAATCAATAAATCAATAAATTACATAAAAATAATAATCAATTAAACCTAAATCTTTGGGTTTGACTAACCCCATTTAGACCAAGCCCAATTGATTCGAGCTTAGATCAAATTAGGTGTCTACACTGGATATGTATATCCGGTTACATAAAGATTCTTTTAGAAATTCATTTATGATAACTCATATTTGAACACATATAGATACTTTCGGAAATAAATTTTTATAAACTCAATATATTTTTTAGAAAAAGTAATTTTAGAAAGTGTGAATTTAGAGATAAAATCAACTTACTTAATTGTCATCTCCCAAATCTTCATTACTTAGTTGTTTCTCTTAAGTTCACTTTTCAATTTGACAGTATATAAGATATTACAAATTTTGATTGTGAATTTTGATAACAATATATCTTGTTGCTAGGAAGAACGAGAGAAGAAAGTTGTTAGAAAGAAAAGAAGAAGAGAAGAGAAAAGGAGAAGAAGAAAAGGGTGCATGAAAGATAAAAAAGTAATTTATTAATGGATATTTAAATAATTTTATTAAAGATTAAGTCTATAATATAAGTTTTAGAGTGTAGTGAGTAAATTTTGGGGTGCAAATAGAACCTTTCTTTTAAATATTAGATTTTTGGGCATTTAAAATGACACCAAGGTAATAGATATACGCTAGAAAGGAGTGTGGGTCATTTTAGGTGTAGATTTTCTAAGGATTGGGTTGCTAGAAAGACATGTGGGTCATTTTTCAATAACAATGTACTAGGTGTATATTTTTCCAAGGACTGGGTTATTGATCGAGTGATTCCGGCTCAAGTCAAGTTTGGCCTTGGACAAGCTTTTTTAAGCTTAGGTTTGGTCCAACCAAAGTTGAAATATTATTTAATTAATAAAATTATTTTATATAATTTTAGTTATAAAATATACTTAAAATAATAATATATTAATATATTTTTAAAAAAAATTTAAAAAAAAATTTTATTTTTTTTTAGCAAAAATATCATGAGTGAGGCCAACTGGGCTCATGAACAAGTCTAGTTAGGCTTTGCAGGCAAATTCCAGACATTTTAAACATTGAAATGTTGAAACTTTAAAATGATATCAATTAAACATGGAAAGTGTTATACTTTTGGTTGTATAAAATGCCACTAATATAAATTATCTATGTTTCTCATGGTTTACTATGCCTTTAAAATTTGAAAATACAACAACTTAGTTGAAGTGTAATTTGTTTTGAGTTTAGCGGCATCAGATAAAGATATGAGGAAAATTTTTGGTTAAATGCCAATTCTCTCGACAAGGTCAGTTTCAGTGGTCATGCGTGCAGCGTTTTAGAGTTGTGCCAGTGGAAGTGAGCTTCACGAACGACATTTTAAGGCGTCTTACAGTGGTCATATATCAACATATAACTATCAATCTTCCTTTAAAAACTTTTCATATTATATTCTATTCCTAAATTATATGCTTTTGCAACATAAAAAGTTCCGAAGGTTATTGAAAACTGGAAAATAATTAAAGCTTTACAATAAATTAAGCCCATGCTTTATTCGTATCTAATAATGATTTTAAGACCAAGAAAAATTACTTAGTGAACTAAATAAGAAAAATAAAAATAAAAATTTTAAAATAAAAATTATGGTATTAAGAAGAAAACCTATAGTGATCTTAAAATCGAGCTGGTAATAGCGTACAAAACAAATTTTTTTACAAATGCACTCTATATTTCAATTTTAATTGAATCAATATAATTCGGTTAATTAATTAGTAGACCATTAAATTAATTTTGATCGGCTATCAAACATGATTTTAAAAGAATTTTGATTTTCGATTAATTTAATTCAAGAATTGAATTAACCTAAGTTTTAACTAAAATATAAAAAAAAAAAACCAAAACTAAAACTAAAAAGATATGAAGTAAACCATTTCATTTTATAAACTGTTAGAGTTTTTAATTTAATGGTATTAAATATTTTATTGGACAATTTTATTTAGTTTTTTTCAAATATAAAAAATTAGGGTTTAAAATATAATTTAACTTAAATATATTTTATTATTTTATCAATTCTAAAATTAACCAAATTAAATTTGATTTATTAGATTTTCAAAACTAATAAATTCAATACAATTAATAAAAATAAAATAGCATATAATTTTATTTTGATTCACTCAATTCAAAATTAATCAAATTAATGTAATAAACATCCTTTGCCACTCTTAACCCTAACCCTAAGCATGTATAAAGTATATAAATTGAGAGTGCATTAAATATAAACTCTTTATTTTTAGAATTTTAAAATTTAATATTAATTTTTTAATGAATTTTCTTTGATATCTACACACTGACATTAGATGAAATATAAACTGTTAATATTTATATAAGGTAGGGTAGGTACTAGGTAGTGCAGAGATACGTGGATGGCACCAAAGACCAAACCCTAATTCCATTGAATTGGAAGGAAAGAGTGAGACAGGGAATTGGGATCAATCTCACACCGCCCATTAAATTGACAAACAAAAAGATTCCTAGTGGGAAGGGCACGTTAGTGAGTTCAGGGGCCTTAAATAACGACTATGAAATGGAAACGTTATTGCCAAAAATGGTGGGAATTTGCACCTGCAAAGTTCTTTGATTTAGCTAAAACTACAACGTCCTCTCTGCCCTTTCGGCAAATTACAATTCCAACGCCTTTTTCCAACTCATAGACTAAGACTCCCCCATCTCTCTCTTCCTTTTGTATTCATTCTAGCTCATTATCTCCCCCTCTCTAGATTGACAAACAAAGCAAAGGGCTATCAGCCGATCTACAGACCAAACATTTTTCCTTCTTTGGAATTCGTAATTTTCCGAAAGCTGAAGTGACCGGAAGTGTGACCAAAGCTCAGGTCTGTCCGTGGGCTTTTTCATCTTCTTTGAAAGAAGATCTTGTCAAAATATGTATATACTTACTTTTTATAACAATATCTGTTTACCTAAATGCATGGTTTTTTTGCTTTTCTTAAGAGGTTTATATATCTTCTTAGATCTGTTGTCAGAGCAAGGGAATCTTCTATATACATCCTTGCATGAAGAAGATCTCTTTTCCATTTCTTTCCCTTCTTTTCTCAGCATAATCACAGATAATTCTTTGGTTTCCAACAAAATACATGATGGGTTTTCTTCGTTTGTCATCCCTACTTGATCTTCAGACGATGCTTTTTCTTCTTTTCCTTGATTGCCACTGCTTTAATACCTTTGTCATACCTATATTTTATGGTTTGAATTTCGGACAATCTGTACAGATCTGTTCAAATCTCTTCAACTTCCGTTCCTTTAGAGTTGATATCCTTTTCTTTTCAAGTTTTTATCAGCCAAAAATAATAGAAGTTCTCTATCCTTTTCTAGGTCTCCGTTGAGGGCCTATGCTAGACTAGTGCGACCGTATACGCACGCACATTCATACTGGAGAAAGAGGATGGGTCTATATTTATGAAATAAATAAAACCCAAAAATCTTGTTCATTTTTACTAGCTAAAGATTGAAAGTTTCTCGGAAGATAGGGTATGGGAATGACTAACTTTTTCTCCATGCCCTTCTTATTAATTGATGCAGGTTTTCTCAGTGGTTTTGCAACCTTTATTACTTCTACTTAAGTCAGAAACAATCCATTGTTTTGGATCTGCTTCTACTCACAATTTTCTTCTTAGCTTTTCATCACTTTTTTTACTGATCACATCAGATATTTCCAAACCCAAAAAACCAAAAGAAAAGAAAGAAAAGAAGCCTTAGGAGACAAATTCTAAGTCGCCAGGGTGTATTGCTGCAGGTTGTTTAGGAAGAATTCTGTGAACTGAAAAAGGGTTAATTTGGTGAAGATGGGAAGAGGAAAGATCGAGATCAAGAGGATTGAGAACACCACCAATCGTCAGGTTACCTTTTGCAAGCGCAGGAATGGGCTGCTCAAGAAAGCTTACGAACTTTCAGTCCTTTGTGATGCGGAAGTGGCTCTCATTGTCTTCTCCAGCCGTGGCCGCCTCTATGAGTACTCCAATAACAAGTAATTAACTTCTCTTTTCTTCCTCAAATCTCAATCTCACCTCATGCTATTTTTGGTTGTGAATTGTGATTGCTTTGCTTGGGATCAATTTCTGGCTTGTGGGTTCATTTTTTTATGTCATTTATTTTAATCACATGCATGGTTTGAACATTCTTCACAAGAAAAAGCTTTGACAAAAAACAAGAATGGGACAATGTATTTTCTGAGCTGAAAACAGAAAGTGAGCAGACAATGGAAGTCAGCCAAATCTTAAGTTAAGTGGCTGTGATTTTTAGCTATTTTGGAGAGTGTCAGAAGCTATTATCATATATATATATATTATGATATTATATTATATGTTTTATGAATTTAGATATTTAATTTCATATCTCTTGCATGTATAGCTGAGTTTCTTTTCTCTGTTAAAATTACCATTTCTTATTTCTGGAAATACGGGCAAAGTCTAGTCGATCGGCAGCTATCTTAAAAACGTTTATAATGACTTATCCTAAAAAATAAAATAAAAAATTTTATAATCTAATTAAATATCTTTAGATTTGTTATCCTTAATACTTATATTAGAGAATGCATGAAGTTCTCCTATATCAACTCCATATAACTGAAAGTTAATACTTTTTTTCTGTCAAAATAAAATTTTATTAAATAGTAATCAAAAGGTTACAAATATGGAACCTAAAGGTTTGAAAGACCTACAAAACACTAAAAATCTAATATGATATTATATCAATAGTAAATAAGATATCCAAGAGCAGTGACAACTGATAACAACAAAAGTTCAAACATTCACAAAAACCCAAAATCGAATAATCAATAAAACTAATCTAAAAACCCAGATTACTAAGGAACTTGAACTTGCACAAAAAATAAATGCACCTTTCTCTTTATCCTGGACCAAAGCACAACCAGATCTTGAGAATTCAATCAGGAAGGCTCCAACAAAGCAACATGTCAGCAACTCCTTCCATCAATTGCTAGCAAAGATATCAGAAACATCGAATGACCCATCAGAATACTTTACTAGAAAAAAGAAACTAAGATTCCAATTAAACACCAATCAAACGGACTCCGAACTACTTTCCTCATGAGCTTGCTTTTCTTTCTTCATTTTCATAAATTTTTTTTAATTACGATATCTTCCTCTTGATAAGAAAGACCAATCTTTTTTTCCAATTCTGACGGCTTCATCATACAAAGTACTTATATTTTGGATTAATAAAGATAGAAAGTAAATATAATTTTAGGTCCAATGATAAATGCAGAGTCTCTCGGATCATGCTATCTAATAAACTTTAATGAACTTTATATTGTTCATGTGTCTTAGCACAAATGAACTCCATAATTTTCAAGTGTCTTAGCACAAAGGTCATATCTCCGCCTTCATTTTTGTCTTGCAACTGTATTAAGGTTTCTTAGGTTTTTTTATCACTACCAATTTTATAGAAATTCACAACAACAAAATTATCGTTATATAAAACATAAAAAATCCAAATAAGTTATAACAATTAAAAATATTAAAAATATAATAATATTTTACAACGATATTTTTATTCGTTACAATTGTAGTTGCTAATAATACATTTTCTAATAGAGTTCTTTGTTTTCCTTTCAAAGTCCGTATGCTTTTTTTTTCTTCTTCTTCCTTCATGTTTGAAGACTTCTAGCCGATGCCAAGTGCCTTGAGCTTTTGGCTTTTACACAATTGAAATTGTGTTTCACTTTCCACCAAAATTGTCAAGTCTCTATTACAGAAACAGTGACCCTACGACTTGGGAGGTCAATAATGGGTTAAAGGATCTATGGATTAAGTATACATAATGTTATAAGTGAAAAAATCTTTGGTTTTCTTAGTAGGTTTCGAATTATCAAATGAATTATTGTGAACACTTAATTTTATCTGATGTCATTTGAAATTGTTTTGAATCCCAATTGTGGTGAGCTATGAACTAGTCCATTCTTTGGTGGAGTTGTTTATGATTTGGACCTCTTAAATCAAAGGCTTAATGAGTTAATTTTGGTTTAATTTATGGTATTGGATTTTAAAAAATAAATCAAATAAATAAATTTAAAATTTTAGGAATAAATCTCAAGTGAAGGAGAGTTTTTGGACTTGAAATGGCTCCGGCCGATGGTGTTTGGCAACGACTTGTGAAGGCTGACGTGGTGCTCGCTAGTTGAAATCTGAAAAACTAGGTTGAAAGATCATTTGAGATGTAAAAGAGAGGGAGGATAATAAAATTAGAGAGAGAAGCTAGCCAAAAGAAATGAAAGAAGAAGACAAAATTTAGCTTTTATAGCAGCATGAAACACTGTATTTCAATTAAGTAAAGAAGATCCATGCCTCAACCCGGATTTCGATGCGGAGCTCGCGCTTGAAACCCAAACCTGTAAATTCAACACTAAGCCGCACCACTGAGTCAAGCCAAGATTTTAGCCTTTCCAAGCTAGTTTCTGTTCCTTCAACTGAGCCATTTTCTAATCCTCGTCAAGCCGATTTTTTTTTGTATATTTTTTTATTATTTTTTTTATTTGTTTATTTTTGAAATATTATACATGTTTAAATTTTTAGGAAAAATTAGAACTAATTATAAAAATATATAAAATAAAACTTTAATATTAAAAATAAATAATAATTATCCAATGATTAGATTATTAGAAATTACAAATGATTAATTTCTAGAAAATTTTCAGGCAAGAAATTTTTCTTTAAATTTTACCCAAATTAAAAAAAAAATTTAAGTAAAATTTTAATAACAATAATTAATATTTATTTTCAAATTACAAAAGAAATATAAATAAATTTAATAAAATTTTAGGGAATGAATTAAGAATTATTCAAAAGATGAGATTCCTAAAAATTTCAAATGGTAAATTTTCTAAAAAATCTTTAGGTGAGAAATTTATCTAAATTTAACCCAAATGGTGAAATAATTTTAATGAAATTTCAATAAAAGTAATTGTACTCTTCTCCAAACTAAGAAGTAAAACCATAAAATTTTGTTTGAAAATAAATTCCAATGATGAAATTCTTAATAATTGCAAATGAATGATAATCTAAGACATTTTTAGGTGAAAAAATATTTCTAATTTTGGCCCAAATGATGAAAAAAATTAGACATATTTTTAATAAAATGAAAATTTAACAAAAAATAAATGATTAAGTTTTTCTGACGATGGAGCATTTTAAAAAAAAACAAATGAGATTTTTAAATACTCTAGAGGTAATGAAATATTTTTAAGAATTCTATCAAATTAATAAAAAATTTTAAAAGTTATTTTCAATATTAAATTTAAGACTATTAGAACTATAAAATTTAAAGATAATTTATAATTAAATGGGCATATATTATGGAAGTGCTATAACCTTCCTTATATTTAACTGAACTTTCAAATCTAATTCTGTTAAGAAAATTAGAACCTATTTTTTAAAGATTGATAATCAAGATTAGGATTAGTGGTCAATCAAACTTTAATAAAAAATTGATAAAGATTTTTTAAATTATATTTAATTATAAATTTATAAATTTATACTTTATGATAAAAATAAAATATAAAAGAATAGAAAGTTCCAATATAAAAGTAAAGACCTTCCAAAGTGAGAGTGTGTGGTCCCATTTGATAGAAAATATAATAAATATATGTGACATGCTTTATATGCATGTGATGCATATGCTACATATTAAATGGAGAGTTGGTTAGGAAGCAGTGTTTTCGGAAACTGGCCTACGACATTGAACCGTTAAGGAATCATGAGGGCTATGACTTGTCTTCTGAACTAGTCAACTAGTTCAATCATTTTCATTGCCTAATCAATGATAATTATTAAAATCTAGTGGAGTATGTGTGTTCTTTTTTAATTAGAACATGTTCTGAATATGTATTAGCAATTTGACAATATTTGTTTTTCTTTACAAAGAAGATAGCAACTATAAGAATAAGAGAAGGAATGCAAGTATGAGAATTTGAATATCAGATCTGTTCAATGTCTTCTTTTAATGATACAATTGAATGAATCAACTCAATTAAACTTTGAGTTTGAAAACATTAGTTTTGATTAGTATGATGGTTTAATAATAAACTAATTGATTAGTTTGAAGGTGAAGATTCAAAAGAAGATAATCAATTATTGGTTTAAATTGGCTATTTTGATATTGGTTTTACAATCACTTGTTAGGAAGGCGTAATATATCCTAGGTCATGTCTGCAAGATATATAACTAATTCATAGACAAACAATTCTAACATAGATTAAGCACATTCGACTTGAGTTTCAATATATATCTACCATAATATATATATATATATGTATGCCTTTTCCCTAATGAGACACTCTAATAATTAGAACTTGATACGTATATTAAAAGTTTAATTAGATCTTGGGAGAGTTTATAAAATAGGATATATAATTAAAGCTACCTTTCTTTGTTTAACTCAAGTCGCTTGTCTTCGACATATTTTTAAAAAGTATTTGAGTATATAATTATAAATCTCTTAATTATTAAAAAAAATTTTAAGTTTGTGACACGAGCAAAATTATATCACCTCAATCGAGGAATTGATAAAGAAATCAGTTAAAAAATTTTAAAATATATTTACTAATAAAGCTATAATAATAATTTGAATTTCTAAGGAAGGAATTCAAATTTTAAAAAATAATTCATCATGTTTATGCTGTATTTTGGAAATTGTTTATTCCATCATTTTCTCTTTAATTATTCCATTTTAAGATAACTATAAACTTTTTCCTTTATTCTTTTAATATTTATATAACTATGTTTCACAATTGGATGTGTTATATGACCAAAATTAAATAGATCATTGACTTTTGAAATGCTTGTATACACTCTATGGAATCGATTATGAATCCATTGACTTTGTAGATTCAGTGTTAACGTTGGAGATAAACTCTGTCATATCAAGAAAAGATCGATATATCATATCAACATTGGCTTTCAATGTTTTTAATGTCAGACGTATAAGTCAACATCTGTTAGCACAGAGTTCCAAAAATTTCTGTTTCATTCTTTCTGAGATGCCAATTTCGGTTTGTCTGCTACTATTTCTAGCTAACCATGAAACTTTCCGATCTTTCTTTTCTTTCTATCTTCACTAAGATATGTAACCATTGCTTTGTTAGCTTTTCCTTCATTGATAAATTAATGCATTTAATCCGTGTCCTTTACCTTCCTGCTTTTTATTCCCACTGCTGAAAGAATGAAATAAAGCAAAAACAAAAAAAGGATGAGAGTTTTCTCCTCCCAGCAGCTGTTGTAGTGGCAGCAGTAATTGTAATTTGCATCCTCAATGGACCTAACTTCAGTTTTATAATATTTAAAAGTGGTAAAATTTAAATCGAATTAGATTTGATTTAAATTTTTTAAATAATATTTAATATTATAAATTTTTTAAATTCATTTCAAATTTGAATATATATATATTTGAAATTAATTGATTCGAATTGAATTTTATCGGTTTAGTTCAATATGATTAATCAATTTTTAAATTTAATTTTTTGTTTTTATATATTATTTTAATATAATTTTTAATATATTTAAATAAATTTATATATAAAATAATTAATTTTTTTATAAAATTTAAAATATATATAAATTAATAAAAATATATAATTTGGTTTGATTTAATTTTTTTTTATTTTTTTACATCTCAATTAAGAATTTGATTTGAATTTAATATATATATTTAATATTTAAATTTAATTTAATCAAATAAAACAATCCTAACTAAATTAAATACCATAGTTTTAAATTAGATTTTCATTTTTTTTAACCCTTAAGAATAAGCAAGTGAAGCAAAAAACGCTTTTAGTTCAATTACCACCTAAATCATCACGTCACATCGTTACAGTAGTGAGCCCTCCCCTCCCCACCGCCAGTCTCCATCCATCATTTTTCTTTTATTTCTGAGCAGTGCTCTTTATCTTATCCACCTCGTGCTATAACACCGCCATCATTCACAATATACTAATATTTCTTATTCTTCTATCTTTGTGGGTATTGGTTGAATTATTTGATTCCCTACCAACATCAATGGATTGAGAATTTTTTTTAAAATGTTCACATCTAATATATATATATATATATGTATATATATATATGTATGTATATTAGTGGATAAATTTATTAATTTTATAAAAAATATACATATTCGAAAAAATTTTAAATGTTTAGTAAAAAAATTTTCTTTAAATTTTCTTATTTTTTTATTTTTTGGATGTCTACATGAAAATTCTGGAAGTATCCAATAATTTGTTTTTTCAAATTTTTAAATTTTTAATTTTTGAGATATACATAGATACTCTAATTTATAAGGTGGATCCACCTATGATAATATGTAATATTGTGGATAGGACAAGCCCTTTATTGCCCAAACTTTTGATATTAATTTAAGAGTTCATATTTGATATATTATCAATATATATATATATATACATGATCGAAACATCATATAATGATATCTCATAAAAAATTTAATTTTAAAATTTTAAAATCTTAAAAAATACACTTAATCTTAAATATGTATTAAAATTTTTGTATGACGTAACATTGTGTGATTTATTGATAATGTATATTATTTATATGCTAATTGATCTACTACTTGCTTTCTTTGCTTGAGTAAGTTCATGCAATAAATATTACTGCTATAATAGTTTGTTTGAAACTTGAATCAGTTCTCTTCCATTTTTGTATGATTGCAATCTATAGTTGGTCACAGCTTTTCTGATCAGCTACAAACATCAATTTCTTTTCTAATCAAAAAGCCAAAGTTTTCCTTCTTCTCTTTTAGGGCTTTGAAGATTTCTATCCCTTGCTCTCATGGGAAGCAATCTAGATCCCTTTCTTTGCCTTCTTTTTGTCTTAGATTTTCATTATAAAAAGGATATTGGAACGGTCTTTCGTGCTTCGCTAGGCCTTTCCTTCATTGCTAACACAAAACAATGTTGCTCTCTAGTTTTGACTATCGTAATTCAGTTCTTAAAAGTTATTACTTTTACTAACGACCGTGAGACACACGTTCGAATGCAGCAAATATAGCCTAGATGCTGCGGTTCAATAAAGTTCGGTTTGGAAAAAAATGTATATTTAAAAAGTATGGTGAAAATTTGAGGTATGAGATTTTTAATATTTGTTATTATTGAGAAAAAAATCATATTTAAAAGCATAAATAAGCCATTTTTAATTTTATTTAATTAAATTATATCAAGATGTATAAAAAATAATTGTAAGACTTTAATTTTAAAAATTATACAAAAATACAAGTTTTAAATTTTCTTGAAAAGATTAAATATCTTCAAGCTAGAAAATAGGTAGTTATATTCCCTCTATATAAGTAATTCAAAATATATTAATATATCAAAAGATGAGAATGCTATATATTTAAAAATAATTAAAAAAATGAAAAAAATAATTAGGGAATAATTTTTTTTTCATAATTACAAAATAAGGAGGGTATTTGATAATTTCCCTTCAAACATAGTTTGCAAATCACAAAAACAGCTCCCTCCCAAACCATGCCATGTTTGTCATTACGTTAGTAGTCAAAACCCGTGTTTTGAAAGTCAAACACAATGCAAAACGATGTCTAAATAACATAAAACTTTTATTAATGTTGATTTAATTATATTGCATTGGATTTTAATAATGTTGATTTAATTAATTATTTCCGTGAGAATGAATACATCATAATTAGTAGTACATGAAACTTTTATTAATTTTCAATAATGTTGATTTAATTAAATTCAATTGAATTTTAATAATGTTGATTTAATTTTTTCCGTGAGAATGAATCCATCATGATTAATAGTGCATGATGTTGCTGATAGCTTTGCTAAATTAAGAGTGAATAGATCCAAAATCTTAGAATGGTAAAGTTAGATGTTGGTTCATTCTTTTCAGATGTAATTTTTTTTAGTAAGATATGCTACTCGATGTTTGCTATTCTGGTCATTGTTTTGTATCTGAGTTATTTATCAATGAAAATTTCTGCCTTTCAACAAAAAAAAAAAATGGTGCATGAGTCTTTCACTATGTTGTTCCTTCCTTCCTTTGTTCCTTTCCTTTCTCTTACATTTTTTAAACCTAGATAAACAAGTAACAAAATATATAATTGAGTATTCATGAATTATGAATTTGTTAATGCATTTTTTTACATTAAAGTGATATATATATATATATATGTGTGTGTGTTTATATATATGTGTGTGTATGTGTGTGCATGTAAAAATTATCTCATACATTGTCAATAAAATTTTTAAAATTTCACTAACGAGGTTAGAGTTTTTTTTTCTTCTATAATTAGTTAGAGGATTGACACACGATCATTTAAGATATGTTTAAAAAATCAAAAGATTAAAATAATAAAAAAATAAAACATGCATGACAATTTTTAACTCAACCTATGAAGTTTTTTTACTCAACAGAGCAGTATATAAATATAAATATATATATATATATATATTTATTAAGGAATATTATCTATTTTCTATTGCTTTATTTAGCTTTGTGATTTTGTGAAGAATATAAATTGGAACTGTTTGACTCATCAAAACAATTTGATTCAAATCTGCATGAATTTTACTCCTAGTTGACCCAAAATGTTAAAGTCAGAAATCTCATATATATAACTGAAGCTGGATATATTGATTCAAAAATTGAAGGACAATATATATGCATGTGTTTTATTAGTTTACATGCTTATTTATATGTAGAGTCCATGTGAATTTGGGTTTTTCTGCATGAATTCAGGAACTTGTTTTTTTGTTGGATGCAGCATAAGATCAACAATAGAGAGGTACAAGAAGGCATGTTCAGATAGTTCAAACACAAACACTGTTACTGAAATCAATGCTCAGGTAATTAATTTATTGTCATGAAGCATGCATGAATTTGCATGGCAAGATTGATGACCATTTTCCACAAATTTGTTCAACCAATGAATCTTACTTTTTCTTGCTATTTTGATTCATTGAACTGGCTGTAGTATTATCAGCAAGAATCGGCCAAATTGAGACAGCAGATACAAATGCTACAGAATTCTAACAGGTAATTAATATCCTTGAACAATGATGATATGAACAAAGAAAAAAAAAAGGTAGCTAGCAATGCCAGCTTAAAAATTCCGGGGCACTAAGCAATTATAGATAACAAAGCTTGCTTTTCAAAAATAAAACTTGAATTTATAAATGAAGATTGAAGATCTATAAATTAAACTCTATTGCCCAATTATAGCATTTTCTCCCATAATTTCCTGCATTTAAGAATTTCTTTTAAGAAAAGAGGAATCATAAAGATTGATGCAAGGATTTGGATAGATTTCTTTTCATATATGCATTGCACTTATAGATTTCTTTATATATATATATATATATATAAATTGAAGAACATAAAATTTTGACAAAAACACATTTGGTAAGAATCTTTTATGTTGATTCAATATTGATATATATATATATATATATATATATACATACATATATGTTGCTTATACAGGTTTTTTTTCTTTGTTTGAAGGCACCTGATGGGAGATTCCTTGAGTTCCTTAACTGTTAAGGAGTTAAAGCAGCTAGAGAATAGGCTTGAGCGTGGCATTACTAGGATCAGGTCAAAGAAGGTAACAAAAATAAGAAGGAAATATGACAATTTAAATGCATAATATGACAATTTAAATGCATCTAACTCATCAATTATTTATGTTCATCAAATTATCAATATTATTCCATAATTTTTTTTTTTTTATGTTCTTTTATATAATTAACTTTGGTTTCTTTTTGCTGCAACAGCACGAAATGCTGCTAGCTGAAATAGAGTATATGCAGAAAAGGGTGAATTCTAACTTTCTTATGACTTTTTCTAACGTTGTTAACCCCAATTCTATATTTAATGACTTTATATAACTTAAGTTGTACCTTAATTTTCGCTTTTATATAGGAAACTGAGTTGGAAAATGAAAGCGTTTGTCTACGAACCAAGGTAAACACATAATTTAATGGCTTCCCTAATAATATGATTAAAGGAAATTTATGCTAAAGAAATATGCCTTGCTATCCCAACACATACACTTATGCATTTATGTACATACACACAAACTAATTGTTTTGGCATGGATACAATAAGTTTGTGTATTATTAAAGATTAGTTACGGGTAACAACAGTCATGTGGTCTGTCGTTGTATCTCTAATGTAAAAGTTTACAATTTATAAGAAGTGACAGTATGCCCTAAATATCTGGTGCTGTTGATTGTTTTTGGTCTTAGAGAGACTAATTTTATGCAACTTATGTCAAACGCTAGATTGCAGAAATTGAGAGGCTTCAGCAGGCAAACATGGTGAGTGGACCAGAGCTCAATGCAATCCAAGCACTAACTTCTCGCAATTTCTTTAGCCCAAATGTGATTGAGGGAGGAATTGCCTACTCACACCCTGACAAGAAGATTCTCCATCTTGGGTAATTCTCTATTGCATTTTATTTTTACCCACTAATTTGTTTGCTTCCAAGCAGTTTTGTACTATTAATTTCTCCATAAATGATTCTCCAAGCATGCAAAAATGATATTGTTACTACATGAGTCAATTATTTATGTTCTATAATTAGGTGCAATTTCTCCTAAAATATTGAACTTGAAGCCTGCAAAATAAAATTTCAAAATCTAAAAAACATGCTTGGTAATTATTGATAATGAAAATAATTTTCATCTTGTATATATTAGTCTATCTTTTATATATACAAAGGAGAATATAGTTTTAAGTTATGAAAAGAAATTATAAATCTTAAAATTTAAATTTCAACATACCAATTGTTCAAAATAATTGCATAAATTAACTAAACGAAAATTTGAATTTGTATAATAATTGTTTTTGCATGTCAACATGTGTGATATTTTGTTTTATACTTTTACAGTTTTACGTTTTTTAAATGACCATATATATATATATATATACATTATTATAAATTCTTATACTTGACTTTAATTTACGTTACAAAATTAAGGGATGGGATTAATAACTAATTGTTTGCAACACTGATTGCAGGTAGAAAGTTGGAGAGAACAAATCTGAAAATGGTGTTTTTATATAATATATATGAAATAAGCATGCATTTGAACCATTTGTACGACTATTATGAAGTTGGTGTGATATAACTGTTACCGGTTATTTGCTTGTTTTTAATTGGAGTAGCACTCTCATTTATGGAACGTGCATATGGTTATGTTTAATTTTGCATGTGAAACTGTTTAACGTATTAATTAATACTATGAATTCCGTAGATACTTTATTTTATTCAGAATCTTTTAAAAAGATTTTCAACACGATTTGAATGAAATTAAATTTAACTATTAATCAGATTCCTTGATATCGAATTCATGTCAATTTAAATTTGATCTAAATTTGGCTTTAGAAAGTGTTAGGCCAATTTTAAATTCATCACTTTGGGCTTTATTTTTACCGTCGGGTTTATGGGTATTTTAATTTTCTGAAACCATAATTTAGCAAATGTAACATGCTTAAAATTTAATTATTCTCACCTAAACTATTATCTTTTTATTAAAAAAAAAACAATCTTAGATATGCAAAATGGAAAATTTAAACAATTCTGAAATATTTGAAAATATAAAAATAAACATTGGATCATAAATGGTATCGAGTTTTTACTCAAAAAATGTATATTGATTTTAAAATACTCCTTTTATCTCAAATTATTAATTCCCTTTTACTTTCATGGAATTTAAAAATAGTAAAATAAAAACTTTGAATTATTTGTTTCAATTTTTTTATAAATTTAATGTTCCATCATTTTTAATGTCTAAAAATAAGAAAAAAAATCAAGAAAAATAATTTTAGAATACAAAAAAAAAAAAAGATTTAAGTGTTACAATAAAAAGAAAAAATAGTTTCGGAATGAGATAGAAGAAGCTTTCGCACTAAACTTCTTCAGGAAAATTACAATAAAAATTAAATAACTGTCAATTATTTTCTTGCTGATTTTCTTTTCCTTTTTTCATCAAAAAAGAAACATATATAAAACCACGGAGCTCAAATCTGTTAAAACTTTAATAAGACAAGCTGAATTTAGAGAACGATGGTCATTTACTCAGAATTTAAATATTATAGCATTTTTAAAAGATTGAATTTGTACATATATATATTTGCAGTCACACACAAAGTTCAAACCAACAGGTTAAGAATAAAGAGGTGGGCCAGAAGGGTGAGGCATTCCACACAATTTTAACAGTTTCATCAATACCTAAGTCAGAGGATGGCACATCGGGCAGCTTGCTTCCGGAGCTCCTCAGTCTCTCTCTGTGCTCTTTCTAGATTCTCTCTGAGCTTGCGAATTTCATCATTTGATTTCATTTGAGCTAGCTGTGCCATCTCTTCAGCCTTCAGCCGCGCTGCCTGCTCCTCTGCTAACTGCTGCTCGAGCCTGGCAGTTGTCTCCTTCAGCTTTGACTCGACCTGTAGAACACCATCATTCATTAAGCGGAGAGACTATGAAACCATTAGTTATGGTGACTGAATGCATAAAAATTATCTCAATAATCCAAAAAACCAAAATTAGCCAAAGAAATATAGTCTGAAGCTGGAAGCAAGCATCTTTTGAAACAGAATAGACAAGCAATTTAAGTTTATTTGTGCTCGAGTCGATGAAGTATTGTCCTTCACGCTTTCAACATCAGAAATTAACCAAACTGTTCTCATATTTCAATTTGATTTGTATTCTTCTTTAAGCACAATAAAAATGCATATTAACCAATTCCAAGGGTGCTTCCCAATAACAAAGCATATGATAGTAACCACCATTGACCAAAAATCCTTGCCGTGATTTAGATCCCCAAAAGGAATTAAATGTTATGAGATTAGAGAAGAGGGAAGCGGAAGGAAAGCAAACTACATCTCAGTTCAAACACCCATAATGCTGAAGGAGATAAAACTACATTAACTTTTGGCCATTTCCTTATACTCTAAAGGTTTTCTCCTAAAAAAAGAATAATAAAAATTGTAGAAATTTAATTTCTGAACTTATGGCATTAACTTGTTCCTTCTGAAATGTGAAATGGCTGGGGCTATATCGTGATTAACACACATATTAGATTTTGAGCCACAAAGAAAAATGGTTGAGGTAGGTTGACAGCTGGCATAAAACCAGTCCCATCCAATGGACATGAATTATAAAATGGAAACAGTTAAGACATTCCGTCCTAGGGACATACTGCATTTGACCTGGGCAAAATGAAATTAACAAGGCATTCTTCATCAGCTGCACAACAGATCAATGCTTAGATATAAGAAGTAAGAAATGATTCTTACACGTTAACGGAGAGCCATAAGTAAACTTACATTACATGAGGCAAAGAAGGAACTAGGTAATAGATATCGTAACTTTAGTACAGATGGAAGGGCATCCATGAAAGAGTAAAAGCTACATTTGATGGAAGCCCAAACTATGTTTCTCTGAGTACATCAAAATGTCAATACCTATACTCCCAAGTTAGATTAAACAAGGCCAAAATGCAACACTTCAGGAAAATTACAGAGACTCAAGGATTCCTAGCTAAGACAACTATCAGGCACAATTTGAAAGGGTATCTGGGAAAAGATGGTGCAGGGTTCAAAAGGCTACACGATTATGGTTTTGGAGATAGAAATGAGGAAATAGGACCAAATTTGAAGTTTGCAATGGCATGTAGTTAACTGGTGTCGACTAACAATTCTTTAAAAAGGACTCAAATCTCTTACTCCATGTCAAATTGCATGCCCACTTTTGACCTAGCATGGAGATTAAGAAAAACAATTTAACTTTAGTGTTGTCATTTTTTTTAAGATAAATTTATAATATTGATAAACTATAGTTTTCAATGTCAATATATATATATTAAAAATTAATAGGAAACATAGAAAAAGTAAGAGTTACAGGTGCTCACAGCAAGAAAGTGTACATAGTTTTGGAATGGCCCAATATGGAAAGATTGACATTCAATTTGGGATGGAGGGAGTAACATTAATAAAACCAGATAAATTATTTGTCAAATAGATTTCTTTCTTGCTAGAAAATCATATAGAACTCTTGAAAATATGGTAAGGTTACTGGTGGCGTAATAGAGCAGAGATGGTAGATCAATACCAATGATCCTTCCTAAGAGTAAAAGCTTTTGACATGTAGGATTGATTACTCATAAAGTATGGTAGAGAAAAGCTGAAGTGAATTGGACGAAATGGAAAACTCAGAGTTGAGACATAATGTGATGATAAGATACCAACCAAGCTGAAAGGGAAACTTTGTAAGTTATAAAAGCAGTGATGGTAGGATATCAGCCAAAATGAAAATATCTATCTTTTAAATTTGAACTCACTGCACCTCATTGCTCAGATTATAGAGCAGTAAGAAATAGTTGTAGCTGAAATAAAAAGATAAATGCAAGGTAATGGTTAGAACAGAGAAGTAGATGCTATTTATAAAGACGCTAACTAAGTTGGTGAGGCACCTGAGTTGGCATTTTATATAACTCAAAACTCCACTACTAATATATATTCTCCCTCTCTCTTCATTGTACAAGTTAAGAAATTATATCTTTCCATTTTCTCCACATTATCTCCTCAAGAAATATTTCTTTTGCAATTTCTTTTCTAGTTTTATCACCCTTGTACTTGCAGCCAAAGATCTAGTAGAAAAAGAAATGAAGTTGTAAGTAAAACAGTGAAAAGGCAAAACGGAAAACAAGTTGAGAGGACAGCATAGATTATTGGAGTTGCACAGGACAACAAAGAATTAAGGACATTCTGTAAAGGAGTTTGTTGATTCACGAAGAAGGTAAAAGGAGGCTAGAGGTAAAACAAAAGCCATATTGGGTAAAGTAGAAAAGAACTTGATACTCCATGTTCCAGAATTTTTGGACCTAAAACAAGGAAGACAGACATAAGCACTCATCTAGCCAACACCAACAGGTTGAGATGTGCTGAGCTAGGAGATGATGTCAGAATGAGAAAAGCATCATTTCTTATACCAAAACAAATCTGAGTAAATGCAATGCAATGTAGATATTTTCACCACAAGAAACTAATAAAACAACTGAGATGAATAACCAACTAACAGGTATGTCCCAAGACTGCCCTCTTTTTGACCAGAAGGGAAACAAGACAGCTAAAATTCAAATAGAAAAGCTATATGTCAGAAATAACAGCTGAATTTAGTTGGGACAGCCTGATAGAGCACATTGGCGGCAGCCTGCAAAGCTGTTAAGAAGACATACTAAGGATGGCTCTAAAGCCAGGGCCTTGATTTGGCACATTTCCAAAAATGAGAAGCCCACTGGTATCATTTAGTAGGCTAAATAGTTGCTTTTAAGTAATAAATTTTTCGCATCTTTAAAGCAAATATTGCTGAATCTTGTTTTAATTTCATTTTTCTTGAATTTCAAGTGTTAGGGGCAGTTATGTAATTTTCTGAGCATCCTTGAATCATATTTGGGATCTTCTATTTGCACCCCTGAATTTGCTCTCTACACCCCATTTCTTTTAACACCCCAAATTCAAACTCAACAAAATTGTCTTTACTTTCCACACCCCTCACCTCCAAATTTACAATTCCTTATACTCATTCCCAAACCCTAAACTAATCCAACCCTAAACCAATTTCCTTTCTTCATTTGATTCTTAGTTGAATCAACACCAACAATCTCAAGTTTCGAAGAGATTAACAGTTTCAAATAATCCTTTTGAACATAGAGTTTTTTTTTTTTTTTTTTTTTTGTGAAGAATGGGATTGAATACTGTGGGAAAACACTTATTTACAACTGGTTGTAATCTTGTAATCTGTATATTTATATTTGTATCTCTAGAATTAAGTATTTGTATCCCTAAAATTAGGATAGACAATCCCTCAATTATAGGATTAGTTTTTTAGGAAGATTTAGTTTCCTAGTTTAACCCCTAGTTAGTTGTATATAAACCTAAGATTCTTGTATAATTCTTAATTCGCAGTTTTTCAATATACATTCAATTTCCACACTAATTTATTTCTTAGTTTTTCCACATGGTATTAGAGCTTTAGGCTCTTCTTGGGAAGCAAAATTTTCAGCCTTCATTGCTGACTTCTATTTTAGGCCTTCATCGCCGAATCCTGTTTAGGCCTTCATTGCCGAACTCTTTCAAAGAAAGATATCACTACCACCTAATTTAAGGAAATGTCAACTGAAAAAATCACTAAAGTACTACAGATGTCTCAAAAACAAGGAGAGTTCGATAAAGAAGAGATTGAAAAACTGAAAAACTTATTGAAAATATTTGAAAAGCCTACTGTGGTTTTTCTTTGGGTAAGGTTTCTAGTTCAGTTAAAGCTTCCGGTTCTCATGGATTAAATGTCTCAGCTAAGCCTATTACGAGTTCTTAGGTCATTAACTCAGGAGCCACAAACCATATGATACATTCCTCACAAAAGTTAACTACATATAACCTGTGTCCTAGTAATAAAAAAATTATTGTTGCAGATGGTTCACTTACTACAGTGGCAGGATTAGGAGATGCTCAAGTTAATCCCTCATTTGTTCTCAAAAATGTTTTCATGTTCCTAGATTGTCTACTAATTTGATATCTATACAAAAACTTACCAGAGATATGAATCGCAAAGTAACTTTTTATCTCTCTTATTGTGAATATCAGGACCAGAGTTTGGGAAAGATGATTAGACTTGCTAAGGAGAAGGATGGACTATACTATCTTGAGACATCAAATAACACAAGTAATATCAAGAATAGTTTACCTTTGACATTTCTTTTTGAAAAATCTTCCAATAAAGACAAAATCTGGCTTTATCATTTTCGTTTTGGACATCCTTCTTTTGGAACTTTGAGAAACATGTTTCCTTCTTTGTTCAAAGGATTAAATGTCAAAGATTTTCATTGTGATATTTGCGAACTTGCAAAGCATAGACGTGTCTTTTCCAATTAGTAACAAAAGAAGTTCTACTCCCTTTTTACTTGATTCATAGTGACATTTGGGGTCCCTTTACAATTCCTAATATTTCTGGTACGAGATGGTTTGTTTCATTCATAGATGATTGTACCAGGGTCTCTTGGGTTTTTTTACTTAAATCCAAATCAATGTGAATAGTGTGTTTTTAAGCTTCCAAAACATGATCTAAAATCAATTTGGAGTGAAAATCAAGAGATTTAGGTCTAATAATGCAAGAGACTACTTCAACCAAAGTCTATCCACCTATTTCCAAAAAGAGGGGATTATCCATAAGTCATCTTATGTTAATACTCCACAGTAGAATGGAGTGGCAGAGAAGAAAAACAGCTATTTACTAGCCACAACCCGAGCCTTTCCTTTTCAAACAAATGTACCTAAATCTTACTGGGGGGAATCGGTTCTCACTGCCACACACATTATAAATAGGTTACCTTCAAAAGTTTTGGGATTTAAAACTCCAATGGAACTACTCTCACAATTTTATCCCAACCTCAATACCACAAACAATCTCACACCTAGGATATTTGGTTGTACATCATTTGTTCATGTTCACAGTCATAACAGGGGAAACTTGGATCCAAAAGCAATTAAATGTATTTTTGTAGGGTATTCTTCAACTCAAAAAGGATATAAGTGCTATCATCCTCCTACCAAAAAATTCTGTGTCTGCAGATGTCACTTTTGAAGAAAATAAACCATTTTTTACTCAACCTTATCTTCAGAGGGAGACTTCATTCATGGAAGATAAGGATAAAGACTTTTTTTTGCTTGATTTGCCCCCTTCTTCAACATTTACACCCATTAATTCTTCTGAGTCGAAACCTGTTTCTGCTGAGTCCAAGTCAAACACCGAATTTGAGTCTGAACCCATTCCAAATACGGAAGATGTGACAAAGGATAATACTGTTCTTGATTCTATGAAGGAATTACAAGTGTACTCAAGAAGGAAAGTTCCAGATCCTGAAACAGTGCCAGTCTAAGAACCTGATCCTAACTCTGGAAATGAAGTAACTACAGTTTTTGACTCTGTTTCTCAAAATGAGCATGAATCTCCTAAAACTATAACTAGTGATTATGATCTGTCTATTGCCATTAGGAAAGGAACCAGAGAATGTACCAAGCATCCACTATACCTAATCTCTAATTTTGTGTCATTTGAAAAATTCTCCCCATCCCACAAAAATTTTCTTGTAAGCCTAAACACTATTTCTATTCCAACTACATTATTCGAGGCATTATCCAGTGAGAAATGGAGGCAAGCCATGAAAATAAAAATGGAGGCCTTAGAGAAAAATCAGACATGGAAACTGTTAGAGTTGCCTAAAGGAACAAATCCAGTGGGGTGTAAATGGGTTTTCACTGCAAAATACAAAGCAGATGGTACTGTTGAAAGGTATAAAACCAGGTTAGTGGCTAAGGGCTACACTCAAACCTATGGAGTGGATTACCAGGAAACCTTTGCTCCAGTTGCCAAGATGAATACAGTTAGGATTTTGTTATCATTGGCTGCAAATTACAATTGGCAGCTTCAACAATTTGATGTAAAGAATGCTTTTCTACATGGTGATTTGGAAGAAGAAATATATATGAAGGTTCCACCGGGATTTAGAGGTCATCTAGAAGCAAACAAAGTATGCAGGCTGAAAAAAGCTTTATATGGCCTTAAACAGTCTCCTAGAGCTTGGTTCAGGAGATTCGCCAAAGTGATGCTAGCAATGGGATATAAACAGAGTCAAGGAGATCACACATTGTTTATCAAGCACTCTGATTCAGGGAGTCATAGTTCTATTAGTGTATGTTGATGATATAATTGTAACTGGAGATGATGGAAAAGAGAGAGAATCTCTAAAACAGTGTTTGGCTAGAGAATTTGAAATAAAAGAGCTAAGGAGATTGAAGTACTTGCTAGGAATTGAAGTAGCTCACTCACAGCATGGTATTTTCATCTCACAACAGAAATATGTGATGGATCTTCTGAAGGAAACTGGAAAGCTTGCATGTAAACCTGCAAATACTCCTATAGATCCTAATCATAAAATTGGAAAAGCTATTGAAGATGCTGCTGTAAATAGAGAGATGTACCAAAGATTAGTTGGAAGACTCATTTATCTCTAACATACTAGACCTGATATAGCATATTCTGTGAGTGTAGTAAGTCAATTTATGCATAGTCCTAAAGAAGTGCACCTACAGGCGGTCTACCGTATATTGCACTATTTGAAGGCTAATCCTGGGAGAGATATCTTATTCAAAAGAAATTCGGGGTTAGTTCTAGAAGCTTATAAAGATGCTGATTATGCAGGTTCAGTAACTGATAGAAGATCCACCTCAGGCTAATGCACTTTCTTAGGTGGTAATCTTGTGACTTGGAGGAGTAAAAAACAAAATGTGGTGGCAAGATCAAGTGCTGAAGCAAAGTTCAGAGCAATGGCTCAAGGAATTTGTGAACTACTATGGTTAAAGATTATCCTAGAAGACTTGAAGATCAAGTGGGATGGACCAATGAGACTCTACTGTGATAATAAGTCTGCAATAACCATTGCACACAATCCTGTGGAACGTGACAGAACAAAACACATTGAAGTAGACCCGCATTTCATAAAGGAGAAACTAGACAATGGGTTGATTTGTGCCCCTTATGTATCAACCAAGGGTCAACTTGCAGAGGTGTTGACTAAAGGTCTTAGCAGTGCAACATTTCAAGAAATTATTTCCAAGCTGGGAATGGAAAACACCTATTCACTAGCTTGAGGGGGAGTGTGGGAAAACACTTATTTACAGCTGGTTTTAATCTTGTAATCTGTATATTTATATTTGTATCTCTAGAATTAAGTATTTGTATCCTTAAAATTAGGATAGACAGTCCCTCAATTGTAGGATTAGATTTTTAGGAAGATTTAGTTTCCTAGTTTAACCCCTAGTTAGTTGTATATAAACCTAAGATTCTTGTATAATTCTTAATTAGCAGTTTTTCAATATACATTCAGTTTCCACACTAATTTATTTCTTAGTTTTTTCACAAATACCACAACCTATGTTACCTTTTTTGTGAAAATGTGACTTTAAGGAAATGCGTTTCCCATTTCCATATGGCTGTGCAAGTTTCCGGATTTACATTTCCGGAAGCTTTTAGAAGCTTCCAGATATGCAAATGCTTTTACAAATCCATAAGCTTCTGAAAGTTTCTGGATATTTAGAATGCTTATTTTTTGGTAGTTTTAATAGTTTATTCGTCACTCTTCATCCCAACCTATTTTTTACATTCTGGGTATGCATTTTCACAATGTACAAGATAATAACAGTAATTTTAATGGTTTAGGGTTTGTGATGGAGACAAAGAAAAGAAGGAAAGGGTGAATGGAATGCTTGAAAGGTAATTTACCAAAGGTTGCTAAGTAATTTTATATAGAGGTATTTTTGTAATAAAAATTTTAGTGCGTATAGAGCAATTCTTGAGGTGCAAATAGAAGATCCCATCATATTTTGGCTTTTCCTTAGGTTATTGGGATTTTATTCATAGTTTAGGTTGCAACAATGGTATTATTGTATTTTTTATGATTATATACACCAACAAAGATCTATAAAATCAGCCAGAAAAATAAAGATCTACAAATTTGAGATGTCAAAAGAAATACATATCACCATCAAATATAATAAGAAAGTATTCACAATTTCACATTACCATCTCAGTAATTCGCATAAGCTGCTCTTCATATGATCTTTCAATCTGCTCCTTAAACTCAGATATTTCTCGCTTGGAGTAGCCTTTTAATGCAGCAACCTCTTCTTGTTGATCACGGAGTTTCATTGCCCCTTTCTGTCCAATAAATGCAATCAAATCACTTCTTTATACTAAAATCACTGCAAACTGAAAAAGAATGTAAAGACACTAACCTTCAGTTCCACAAACAACTCATCAGAATAAGGTTGGCCACCATTCTGCGCTATGACCATGTTCACAAGTGATAGAAGATCCTGTACTTGTTTTACTCTCTTGGTTTCATCCTTAGTCTTGTTGTCAAAAAGTACAAGTCGGTTTTCACAAAGAACTAGAATGTCCTGATCATTTTGCAGTAACGATAAAGTAAGTATCTGTTGCTATTGCACACCAATTATGCTTAAGTTTCAATATGCTGACTACCAAAGTAACAACAACTATAACTGTGGGAAAACACTAATTTACAACTGGTTGTAATATTGTACTCTGTATATTTATATGTGTATATCTAAAATTAACTATTTTTATCCCTAGAATTAGGGACAAAAAATTAGGATAGACAATCCCTCAATTATAAGATCAGTTTTAGGAAGATTTAGTTTACTAGTTTACCCACTAGTTAGTTGTATATAAACCTAAAGATGTGACAAAGGATAATATTGTTCTTGATTTTATGAAGGAATTACAGGTGTAATCAAGAAGGAAAGTTCCAGATCCTGAACCAGTGCACGTTCAAGAACCTGATCCTAACTCTAAAAATAGGTTAACTACAGTCTTTAACTATGTTTCTCAAAATGAGCATGAATCTCCTAAAACTATAACTAGTAATTATGATATGCCTATTACTATTAGAAAAGGAACTAAAGAATGTACTAAGCATCCACTATTTCAATTCCAACTACATTATCCAAGGCATTATTCAATGAGAAATGGAGGCAAGCCATGAAAATAGAAATGGAGGCCTTAGAAAAAAGCAAAACATGGGAACTAGTAAAGTTACCCCAAGGAAAAAATCCAACTGGGTGTAAATAGGTTTTCACTGTAAAATACAAGGCGGATGGTACTGTTGAAAGATATAAAACCAGGTTGGTGGCTAAAGGCTACACTCAAACTTATGGAGTAACCTATTAGGAAACTTTTGCTCCAGTTGCCAAGATGAATACAGTTAGGATTTTGTTATTATTGGCTGCAAATTACAATTGGCAGCTTCAACAATTTGATGTAAAGAATGCTTTTCTACATGGTGATTTGCAAGAAGAAATATATATGAAGGCTCCACCGAGATTTGGAGGTCATCTAGAAGCAAACAAAGTATGCAAGCTGAAAAGAGCTTTATATGGCCTTAAACAGTCTCCTAGCGCTTGGTTCGGGAGATTTGCCAAAGTGATGCTAGCAATGGGATATAAGCAGAGTCAAAGAGATTACACATTGCTTATCAAGCACTCTGATTCAAGGAGAATCATAGTTCTATTAGTGTATGTTGATGATATAATTGTAACTGGAGATTATGAAGAAGAGAGAGAATCTCTAAAACAATGTTTGGCTAGAGAATTTGAGATAAAAAGAGCTAGGGAGATTGAAGTAGCTCACTCACGACATGGTATTTTCATCTCACAACACAACTATGTAATGCATCTTTTGAAGGAAACTGGGAAGCTTGCATGTAAACCTACAAACACCCTTATAGATCCTAATCATAAACTTGGAGAAGTTAATGAAAATGCTACTATAGATAGACAAAAATACCAGAGATTAGTTGGAAGACTCATTTATCTATCACATACTAGACCTGATATAGCATATGTTATGAGTGTGATAAGTCAATTTATGCATAGTCCTAAAGAAGTGCACCTACATGCTATCTATAGTGTATTGCACTATTTGAAGGCTAATCCTGGGAGAGGTATCTTATTCAAAAGAAATTTGGAGCTAATTTTAGAGGCATATACAGATGCAGATTATGCAAGTTCAATAACTAATAAAAAATCCACCTCAAGCTACTGCACTTTCCTAAGAGGTAATCTTGCGACTTGGAGTAGTAAAAAACAGAATGTGGTGGCAAGATCAAGTGCCAAAGCAAAATTTAGAGCAATGGCTCAAGGAATTTGCGAACTACAATGGTTAAAGATTATCCTAGAAAACTTGAAGATCAAGTGGGATGGACCAATGAGACTCTACTGTGATAACAAGTCTGCAATAAGTATTGCACACAATCCTTTGCAACATGACAGAACAAAACATAATGAAGCAAACCGACATTTCATAAATAAGAAACTAGATAGTGGGTTGATTTGTACATCGTATGTATCAACCAAGAGTCAACTTGCAGATGTTTTTGACTAAAAGTCTCAGCAATGCAACATTTCAAGAAATTATTTCTAAGCTGGGAATGGAAAACAACCATTCACCAACTTGAGGGGAAGTGTGGGAAAACACTTATTTGCAGCTGCTTGTAATATTGTAATCTATATATTTATATTTGTATCTCTAGAATTAAGTATTTGTATCCCTAGAATTAAGGATAAAAAATTAAGATAAACAATCCCTCAATTATAAGATCAATTTTAGGAAGATTTAGTTTTCTAGTTTACCCACTAGTTAGTTATATATAAACCTAAGGTGCTTGTATAATTATTTATGAGCAGTTTTTCAATATATATTCAGTTTTACTCTTAGTTTTCCACACAATAACCTAAGACCGAAATTATATGTATCAATATGTGAATTGATAAAGAATCTTTTGGTTGCTCAGTGCATAACGAGAGATATGTTTCACTTAGAGCCTAACATTCTATGCTACCCACGAATGCTTTATTCTCCCTCCAATTTGAGAGCATTGAATAATACCGATCATTGATACACTCATCTACTTTTTAATCATTATCCTGAAACCCAAGGAAACAAAGTGCATTCAAGAAATGTCCAAATAAGCTTCAAAAAGAAGGCAAAGAAGAAAATGAACAAATTTCTAAATTCTGTACAGAAAAAGGAACAAAGAAGAGTCTGCCCAGTCCCCTCCAACCAAATACATGCAACAATATTTACAGGGAGATTGCACCAGAATTCAAGCATTTTTCATCAACCAATTTACCATTTTTCATAAGATACACCTGTTGGAAAGATTTTGGCAATAAAATATTCTCAGATGCAATCAAAAGAAAATACTCTAGAATCCAAGCAAATATTCAACATGATATAAGATCAATTGATTCCCCATTATTTCCTCTACATTAGACAGAAGAAGCCCTTGTCATGAGCATGTCATTCATGAGAACCTTTCTGTCAGATATCCAGACAAAGACAGCCACTTGGAGGCACCTAAGCAATCATATCTTCTCAAATGAAGCACTCATGCATCTAGCAGCCCTCTAACAAAGATAAAAGAACTGATCATAAAGTTTATGCCATCCAACTGAAGCACCAATAACTTTATCTTTGCAAAATCAGCAAAATCAAAATTTTGAACTTCACATCTAAGCAAAGCATTATACTTCAATAATTAGTAAATGTAAAACATGATATTAGGACTATTAGGAACCCAATATTTTTTTATCCCGCCACCTGGTCAGGATTATATTCTTCAAACCCCAACACATAGGTGAACTGAACACAAATAAAGTAGGTCATAAATGTAAATTCAAGTTGCATTTGGTTTAGGGAGCAACCTTTAATGGCTGTGGACACTCACGACCCAAATAATCTTCCAATGTTTCTTCATTTTCTTCAAGCTCATCCCCACCAGTAAACACTACAATCATGTACTTGACAATTTTGCTTCCAAACAAAGTCTGCAAACTATGCAATGCAGCTTCCTCTTCTTGAGAAAAGCGGGTCCTAACCGAGAAAACAACAAGAACTGCATGGATTCCATCCTTGGCAAGATCAATACATTTGACAATTTCTTTTCCAATGAATTCAGATCCAGCTGAAAAATCAAACAACCCTGCATTGACATGTTAAATTAGTCTTTATAGTAAATGAATTGATAATTGATAACCTAGGAAAGAACAGCCATTCCATGACCAAGTTAATGATACTACTATCAAATATAATTGCAAAAATGATACTATCAAATATAATTGCAAAAATGATCCAAGTAAGACACCATACCAGGAGTATCAATGACATTCACAATTTGCCCATCTTTGAGCACTGTTCTCTGCAATTCACAAGTACTAGTAACCCCAGATGAGCTAGCCCTTGACTTGAAGGACTTTTTTCCAAGAATACTATTGCCAGTAGCACTTTTCCCATTGCCCGTACGTCCAACTAAAACCACAGTCCTGACTCGGTTGGAGAGTGGGGTAAACTCCCAATCATCATCTATCGCACTTCCACCCATCATATATGGTTACCTGTTACATTAGAAAACACTTTTACCCTCGAGACAATAATCCCACTATTTAATTACAATAATGCATCTCATCAGTCAATAATCAATGTTTTTTTTTCTTTTTTTTTCCCTAATGTTGAGCTTACAATAATCTATGAACCAAACTTACAATTCCACCGCTTCAACAAACATGGCAAGCTACTCAACTCCAACCAATAAAAAAAATACCAAATAGAAAGACATAAATATTTATAATTCCAGAAAATGAGTTCATTAAGTTAAATCAACCATATAGCTAACCTGATAAATCAACTCATATTACAGCACCTAATTTCAACTCTACCATCGATAACTACAGTCTACCAGATCAAACAATTTTCTCAAATCTTATTACTTGGATTAAACCTCAGTTGAATTGCTAATTATTTTCTCAAAATTAATGATAAAATTTAAATTTCACAAAAAAAAAAAAGAGAAGAAAACCATAATGATACAATAAAAATCTCGGGCTCAAACATCAAAGACTTAGCTTCCCTGCAGTTATGACAATCCAATTTTATGAAAAATAAATAAATAAACTGATCGTGTTCGAACAATTTTAAAAATAACCCAAAAGAATTTGGAAAAATTCAAGGGTTTTTCTTGCTTCCGACTTAAATCCGCCAACCAAACAGCAAGAAGGAAGAAAATCTCAACAAATATGGAATTAGAATAGAAAAGATTAGATTACTTACCAGGGAAAGAAGAAAGTGAGAAGATGAGAGAGAAAGAAAGAGGAGCAGAGGATACTTCGTGCTAGAGAAAACCGGGACTATTTGTTGACTTGAAGAAATAGATAAATATATATATTAATACTTTTTATCCGTTATCCCGTATTCATAAATGTATTTTCAGAATATTATATTAAAATGAGACCTATTTTAATTGAACTAAAATTGCTGATTTTTTATTTAATTTTATCAAATTTCAAGATTGTATTTATTATTATTATTATTTCTATCAAATTAGGATGGAATCATTTTTATTTTATTTTTTAATATTTATAATTTATATCTAAATTGTGTACTCCATCTGTGTCACAAATATTATTTTAGTTTAAATTTTTTAATCAAAGTTTTCAATGTTTGATTTTAATTGTTTAAATATTTTGTTAAATTAAATTTTAACAAATATTTGTCATTTATGATCTATAATCTATACAAAAGGGCATATGTTGAAAAACTTCTAAATAATAAAACGAATATTTTTGTTCATTATATTTTATAGTGCCATTTTAAATTTTTTATTTTAAATAAATATTTTTTTGAATATGCATATGTTAAATAAAAATTAGTAATGAGATTTATCTAATTTATAAATTTTGCTTTCCACTATTATTTTAAATGAGAGGTCTACGAGGAATACCTATTATAAGTGGAGCGAGTTTCATCCTTAGTTAAGTTTATTTGTTGCAATTTTTAACTTATATGTTTTTCATTTGCATTTTTAGTTTAGTTAATTTTTTAAATATAATTTAATGTATTCTAATTTCGTACTTAGTATTTATAATTTCCATGAAAATGATCTCTAGTTTTATGATATTACTTAGTAACGAAGCAAACACCATTTCACTTATCAAAAATAGCGACTGCTTTTTCATCATGAGAAGCTAATGAATATTTTCTTTCCTTAATCACAAAAGAACCACATGGATTTAATTAAATGGAAACGGTTCCATAGCATTTTAGAACTTTTGGCCTCAAAGAAATTTGTGAATATATGAATTTTATACAGCAGGATTAAGCAACATCCATCTCAGTATTCAATTCAAGCATACAATCATAATTATCAAGAGCTTTTTCGATCATTCAATTTAAATGATAAGGCCTGTAGAGCTAAGACACTAAACGAAAATGATAAAAATATATGTACAAAGATGACAGGAGTTAAATTTTAGTAAAAACATGAGTTTAACATAAATAAAAAAAAAAATGTATTTTGTATTTTCTGTGTCAGAACGAATAATAATAAATAATTTTCATGTAAAACATGATACAAATACACGTATTATCAATATTTTACACGATATAAATACTTAAAACTGTCAAGTTGTCATGTCAAGGAGCAGCTCATGCAAAATTCCTGATTCCTCCAGTCTCATTCATTACCTTCTTGAAGCATATGGAGAAATGATACAGTGGGGAAGAACTTCAAAATATCCAGAATAGATTAAAGACATGAAAGAACTCATTGCCAAGATTGGCTTGCATGATAAAGAACCACCACTTTTAAGTGAAAGGGTAAAAATTTGAAAACAGCAAGCTACCCAGGAGGATGTACGCAGAACAGTATGCCCATATCATATATCCACATGTCTTACTAATACTGGGAGAATACATTAGTAATGAAGCAAACCAATAAAGAGAAGGACTGGCTGACAAGAAACGTGTTGCTACCTGCCAAACGTAAATTATTCAAATGATGTTCAAATCTAAGCTACCTTTCACAGTGCATATCAATTGGTAACATAAAATACAATAAACAAAAACTAGAAAAAAATGAATGAAAGTTCTATGATTTCATACTTACTGATTCTTTTCTATGAGCCATACATACAAATCAAGACAAATTCTATTTCCAATCACATTTTTGCTCACAACAGCCAAGTACTAACTACACCATCTCACTAATTAAAATTGCTTAATACAACCAATATAACACTTGTGCACTTGCAGTTTTGCCTTGAAGTTTATATGGAAATGCATTTCTGTGCTCATTGTGTAAAACCTGGTCTGCACTTATGGACCTGCAGTTCCTGCAGTTCCATAAGGCGGGCCATTTACCAGAAATACAAATCGGCATTATGGGAACATTACCAAAAGTGCATATCCATCTGTTTGGAAGTGGGTTGTGAGTAAGGCAAGGTAATTGGATGCAGATGAAGGGATATAAAGTAATTTTATTAGGGATAATAAAGTAATTTAATCTAAGGGTAATTTTGTAATAAAAAATGTGGCAGTCATAAGCAAAATTATAACTGCAAATAGAATTTCCCACAATTCGATCATGTTGTAATTCCTTTATCAGGAATCCTTTTAACTTCATTTTCCTCCTATAATGTTTCCCACATTTAACAAGAAATCGTGCTAAGATACTAAAGTTACAAGTTACAACACTCAGATTAAAGAAGCATATCTAATCTTCATGCAAAAACTTAGAAAGTAATATATAAATTCTTAATGCATAAGGTATAGAACAAAATTCAATATACAATTTATCACCACTTAGTAGAAGCTTTTAAAGACTAAAAAAAAAAATTATTTTCTAAAATGCAGAATTGAAAGCCATGTTTGCTATTATACTACTGTCCAATATTGAATTTTGCCATTGTACTTCACTTCCATTGCATTTTACCAGAATACTTAAATTTGGACAGAATACTTAAATTTGGACAAAAGTATAATAGCAATTTAGCCTTAATGCCAAAAGAAAGGATTTAAATAACTCAAATCAACTAAAGTCATATTTGATGCATAAGATGATTGATAAGATAGGATGATAATCATCTCTGGCATAGGAAGATTCAATCTTCCCAAAATGGAGAGAATTATTTTTAATCGATAGAATTGAACTTACATATCCTATTATACCTTTAAAAATTACATCAATAATTTAAATTGTATAAACTTTAAAGAAGGATCATTTTGACTAATAAATAAATTATCCTATCATAATCCTTGCATGCATCAAACACAAGATAGTATAACATTATTTGATCTGATATTAATCATAATATTATCTTATCATATCCTATCATAATTTTATGCACCAAACACACCCCAAGAGTCAATGCACACCAACGAGTCCTTTGTTCATAGTATTAAGAGAGAAAAAAAAAAAAAAAAAAAGGGAAGGAAACTATGTAGTAAATGAACCCAACTTTATCCTAGGATTTAAAGTAACGGTATAAAACATGATCTACTTATGTCCACTAGAAATTCTAAATAGATATGACAAACAAAAAGTGATTTATTCCAAATATCATTGATTCACCATGAAATTTCAGATATAAGCCCCATCATGCTTAGTTTCAACAACAATCTTCCCTAGTGAAATCAAAAGGCAAAAAAATTATTGCATCTAAGGGAGAGTTAGCAAGAGGGGAAGGAAAGAAGATAAGAAAAAGATTGATATAATGCTTACTCATGTTATCAAATTTTTGCAAACATAATGGTCTTGAGCAATTTCAAGGATGCAAGGACAAAAAGACAAAACTGACCTGGACATGCATGACAAAAAATGCTGTAGCTACCATGAAGCTTAAGTGCAGGATATATGGGAGAATAGAAGCAGACGTGTATCCTAGCTTCTCTACTGATCCATGATCTATTCTGCACTCAGCAGGATCCCCTCCTTGGTTCATTTTCTTCCTCAATTTAATATTATGGTTTTCTGTCACAAAGATAATAATTGCTTCAACAGGTAGCCTAAATGGTCCAACATATTTTTTAATATAATATCTTGCAAGAAAGATAATTAAAGGTTGAGTTGACATTTAAAATCAGAGAGGCATGCTTAACATAATACTTAAATGACCACTATATGTGAAAGTCATCACAACCTTGGTCAAATCAACAACCATGCCCACACATAGTAGGCATTTACAATTGACCAGCCATTTAGTTTTTGAAAGTAATACCTTGCCTCCTAGAAGTATATTTCTCTGAAATTGGGGGGCTGTTTGATGATTTATCCTCAGAAAATATCACAACCGTGGAACTTTTTTCCTCAAGTGAAGGTTGAAAACCCAAAGATAAAACTATTTCAGGTCGTGACTTCACATAATAGATAATCGAGCAAACTGCCAAAGACAATATTGGAGATGCCAGTAGAAAGTTTGGCAATTGTTTTAATTGGAAGTATTTCAAGAACCCCACTCCCCTGGCATTAAAAAATAATAATAAGAATAAAGTATAATATTAAAGCATGCAACTGAAAGGCAATCACATCAAAATCCTAATTTTGAAAGCTAGAAATAGATACCAAAGAGCTTTTCTGCAAGCGGCATGTTTAAATTAGCAACTAGAAAACCTGAGAATTATTAACGTCTCATGCATGATTAAAATGAAATGAATGGAATACGATGACCAATTGCAAAAGAACATACCAGTAATGACTTTGAATGTAATTGTATAACAAAGGTATTCTTGCTTTACACCAAGGCCTCATTTCATCTGAAGAAACGTCCAAGGCATATATTGTGGTAGCCATATGTTTGAAAAGTAATAAAAGGAACAAAAATGCACATACAACGCAGTGCTCCACTTAAAAGAATCTGCAATGCCAACTAGCATGGAAATAGTAAATTAGTTATGAAACCATCCATTCCCATAAATCAACTGACTTTGATGCAAATTTGCATACTATACATAAAAAAGAAAAACAAATTTTTAAGCATTTCCTCAATTCCAATGAGGGATTAATAGACCAATATAGCTACTTTGACATTTTCAATATGATCCACCGTCATTGAGGACTAAATTAAGGAAACATGTCTAACATGTAAAGAGCCACGACAACTACAAATCCCTAGTGGGAACATGAATATTAAATGGAAGATATTCATATCACAAGGACAAGAAGACCAAAAAGAACATGGATGGAAACCATAAAAAAATCTTCATTTTTACTGAACTTATTTGAGTATGGTCTTAAATAACACGTGCTAAAGCAATATAATACGTGAAGCCAATCATACTTAGTGGGAAAAGGTTTATTTTATTCGTTTGTTTAGTGTGGCACTTCATTTTGCTAAAGACTAAAGGGTGCAAAACTAAAGTTGGCAACTCGGCATGCACTAAAGTCAAAATTTTCTTCTTAATCTGCATACAAAGTTATATGCACAGTGAATTTAAGATTAAGTATATAGAACTACTAAAAAATGAATATGATAGTATTAAAAGATCAATTTTATGACACAGTAAAATATTTCTAGTAAATGCATTAAAGGATTCCATAAAGCATAACAAATAAAACTGCTAGAAGTTAAATATTAAAATTGGTCCATTTCTAATAGTGTAAGCTTTTAATATAATCGGTCACCTCACTATCTCATTAACATGGTATTAGAGCTGAGATTACAAATTCGAATCCCAGAAGCACCACCCCCACCCCACCCCCCATTTTCATTAATTTCTTCACCAAGTAAGAGGCTTTATGTGCAATACTTGTTTAATGCTTCTTTAGCTTACAGTTTTCTTCCAAATTTGGGCCCACGTGCAAAGCCCATTAAACATTCATTCTGTTCACACACACGAGGAGATGTATTAAAACTTAAATAAAAGTTGGGCCCTTTCTTAAAGCTTAGGTTTTGAGATAATTGGTCAGCAACAATCTTATTAACAAAAGTAGTTAGTAGCTTAATACCAATGCCAATACTTGACTACCAGCATGTATTGTGGTTTTCCAACTTTAACTACCTGTCACTGGATTGGAATGAATATTGTTTGTTTAAGTGGGTAGGGAAAATCACAGCATTTTTCAATCAGTGCACTCATGCCATTTAGAATGAGAACTTTTAGAGCACCTCTGGCTAGGTCCCTACCTTGCCAAGAATTGAATAAAAATAATCATAAAAAAGAAGCACATTTGCAGTATAAGCAAAGTGATAGATTGGACTAAGTGTCAACTACAAAAGATGTTAAGGATTAATGTCCATTCCATATCATAAGATTCCCAACTTATATTTGATGCTAATTAATATGTCTAGAAGCAATTGTCATTATGTTGAAAATATAGTAGCATCAATAAGCAAAATTATCTTATTTCCTCATAAAGATTATTTCATGTAACAATACTACAATGCATTATATGAATGTCTATCATCTATGCCTCATCTACACCTATTGTGCTTATTTAGAGCATATTTCTTTCTAAAAATCAAATGCCCTGTTAGATACGGGGAACAATGGAGGCAGAATGCATTGATCAAACAGGATAAATGATGTTGCAATATGGTCCTTTCAACTTTGCTTTAATGAAAAAGCCTAGTGGGGAATAAAACTGCTTAAAAATGGAACATGTAACCAAAGAAAACAAGAAACTTACAAGAGCACGCTTTCTCATGAATGCAGCATCATAAGCCTGATGCATTGTCTGAAAACCATAATAACCAGCATTGAGCACTCCATTAGATCTTGCAAAACCAGAAAGGGCAAGCCAAACCAAAGCAGTATTATTTGCACGAGATTCTAAATAGTACAATCCACCAACTGAAAATAGGGCATACAAGCTCTCTGAATATCTGCCATCACAAGAACACACAGAAAAGAGAATCCAAAATTAAGTTCACCTTTTGATAATCAACGCAAGAAGAAAGAAATGAGAGCACTACATTGATGAGTAGAATATGGACGCTGGATTGAAGCAAAATAAAACAGAAGCCCGCAATGCTGCATTAGGGTCCTTCAAAACAACAGCTGAAAGCCTGTTAGAGCAAGAAGCACCACAACAGCAATCATAAGTATCAGTAAAATAAAACATTATGATTCTCAATAAATGTAGAAAAAAATTTAGCAATATATCACAGACAAAAAGGTAATAACAATATTACTTAAAGCTACAATGGAGACTGTTAAAATTCACCAACTTTAAGATAAAACAAATAATAGACAAGCTAACACTTATACATTAGAAAACTTAAATCATAATTGCAGTAGGTGCCCACATTTCTTGCCATTCCAACTACCAAACATAGTAAGACTGTCTCAGAATACAAGTACACATTCCCAACTAAGTTTGGTTTTATTTGTCTGGAGCACCTAGAAACCTCAACTCAGACAAGAAATGGGAACGCTCAGGTTATATAACATAAATCCTACACAATTATGAGAAAATTTTCAAATTGGCCATTCTAGATAAATGAAGAGATCTAGAGCTGCTCCATGAACATATGAATTCATGAAACAGAAATCATATGTTAAATGTACATAACCTTTAGAGAGAAAAATGCCAGCTCCACCGCTTCAAAGTCACAAAAAAAAAGAGAGAAACTACAAAGTGATCAAAGCAAAAATATTCATGATGGCTTCTCTCATATTTTGGTCAAATCCTCATGAAAGCACTGCACTAAAACATTTAGGTGACCGAAATTAAAGCTTGGTATGGTCAAGGAGAGTTGTCATTGAGGAAGAACTACAATGAGAAAGACTTATTACTAAGCTACAAAATCACATGGTCCAAGTTCAAACAAGCACAGGTTTTGTGGCAGAAAATTTACGTACTATTGATAACAACAGTCATCACCATTAGAGATATTGCTTTCTAACATTTTTGGGTAAAAGATGCTGAGGCCATGCTATCAAACTCTTTACTTTTGCTTAAGTGTCCCAGCATTTCCAGAGTCAATTTCCATTAATCTTTCAGTGAAACAATACAATGTTTGCATTGTATACATTAATTCACAAAATCACACAAGAGTCAGAAATTGAGTTCTTTTGCCCTATCAAAAGTGTACGCCAATTTATGAATTTAGAATCACAAAGAACTTTCAAAGAAATAAACCTTAATCATTACTTCCCTATTCACAATTATCAAATCAAAAACCAATAACGCAGACACAATCTAAAATTACAACTTGTAATGCTATTATTATGACATTAAATCTAACATTTAGTAGCAAAACTGAGCATGTGTCCCAATGGTAGATGTATGCATTTCCGCTTAGTAATGAAAAAAGGCTCACCTGTAAAAGTAAATAGCTGCTAAAACAAATGCAACATTGCAAATAACATAACCAGACAATGCCAACACTGCCCTATCACCAATCAGCGAAACCAAAGGCGCAAAAAACTGTAACGAAAATGGAAAATTATGTCATAACGCTGCCAGTAGAGTTTAAAATACAATCCCAATTCTTCAAATTTTGTAATGAAGTATCGAACCTGTGCGTGATAAGATAAAGATGCATGCCGGCAATAATGGGAGAAACGCGTACGACTGCTCGTATTCATACCCGCACTGAGCGATCCGAAGGAAGTAAACGCTGTCCCAGACGACGCCGTTTTCGATGGCGGAGCCGAGGGAGGGGAGGAGAGGAGGAGGGGGAGAGGAAGAGGGGTGGTTGAGGCATGTGGGATTGAGGGGCGCCGAGGTGTCGTAGGGGGTGAGAAGGGTCCGCCACAAGAGGATTAGGATTAAGAGGAGAAGCCTTGAGAGGATTGCGGATTTCAAGACTTTAGTTTGGTAGGAAAAAATTGTAGGGAGCTTCTGATGCGGTTGGCATTCTCGCATTTTGAACAAATGGAGAGATTGTGGCAAAAAAAACACAACTAATCTTGATTTCAGGCTTTGAAGACGAGGAAAGAATTCTTTTAAGACAGCGTTTGTTTTGGTCGCAGGAAAAGTTAATTATTTAATGAAATTTTGTTTTTCTTATTTAATTTTTTAATTGATTCAAGATATTTAATATAGGTTTTTAAAAATTTTTAACAATGTCAAACAATGTCACCCCTTTATACGTAGAATATGCAATTTTCTTTAGGGAATAATCTACGTTTGTGGCCCGGTACATAAATGCACAGTTGAGCAAAATATAATGAGGAAAAAAAATTAGGGAAGACTTATATATTAAGGGTCTATTTGAATGAACTGTGAAATTAATTTTAATGAGTTTAATAATTATTGTAATGGTGAAATAAAATATTATAGTGGATGGAATTAAAATTAACAATGAAATATGTTTAAATGTAAAAATATCTATAGCAATGAGATTAAATATATTAAGAAAATAAAATAATTAATAAAGATATTACACTAAAATTTGTTGTTTTTATTATTTATGTAATTATATATTTTTGTTAACTCATACTAATTACAAAATATTTATTTTTTAATTTATTAAACATTTATTTGATTATAAAATTTAGTATTCATTTAATTTTAATTATTAATTAATTATTTTTATTATACAATTATCATATTTTATTTATTAAATTAAATTAGCGAAGTTATTTTAAAATTTTAAATAAAAATAAAACAAAAAAATAAAAAGGAAAAGATTTAAAGGTAATAAAAGAAAATAGGGATTTAATTGGAAGAAAAATATGTATAATGGGCGGCAAGTTTATTCACAGGAGCCTTGAGCCCCAGTTAAAAAACAATTCCAATGCGATGAAAACATAAAATATCTTGTAACGCAAATGGACGGCTAGTCCAATTAGAGGATATAATCACTTCTCACTGACGGTAACTAGCCATCTAAATGGGGCCTATTGTAAGATTAGTAGTCGGATTTGTATTTAAAAAAAAAAGTTTAAATTATGTAATTAGTCTTTATGTTTATATAAAATTTAAATTTTAATCTTTATATAATAATTTATAAAAGTTAAATTCTCATATTAATTTAATTTAATAATATTGATTCAATTAATAATAATATTACTTGATTTTTGTTAAATTAGCTAACGTAGTCACTGACTATATTCACATAACCATTAACTTTAATAATATGACATTGACTTCTGATGTGATAATTAGAATTAATAAAATTAGTTGTTAAATTATGTAAATGATTTTTATATTCATATAAAATTTAAAATATAATCTTTATATTCACACGAAATTTGAAATTTAATCCCTATACTCACACAAAATTTGAAATTTAATCCCTTTAATACAAAAATATTTTTTTAAAGATTTTCTTGATTTTTAAAATATTAAATTGTAAAAATTACTTCAATATTCTCTTATAATATTCTATCACAATATTAAAAATTCTATTATAATATTTAATCATAATTTTCATATATTATCATTAAATCTATTACAATTTTTATCACTTATGTGAAATATTATTACTAATTCTATTACTATTTCTTATCACAATATGTCATAAAACATAAATTTGTTGCAAATTTTGTCACACTTTTTTTTTTATAATCGTAGCGTACTGTGGCTAATAAAAAAACTCTTAAACCAATCTATTAAAATTTTATTACAAATTTGTTAATATATGGTACAAATTTTTTAATATCTAATTTTTTAATAAAATTATTATTTTTTATTAATTTATCTAATGAATTACAATTTATAATTACATCCCATAAGAGTCAAATTATCCATAAAATAATATTTTCATTACTTTAAATTAAATCCTATTTAAATGATGTTTTATAATCAAATATAAGTTCAAGATTCTAAATATATTAAAATAATTTACTAAACTTAATATATATTGGTTTTAAAATTAATCTTATTATTTAATTTAATATCATTTATTTAAAAAAGTTTTTTTTTGTGAAAATCCAAAAAATTATAAGTTCTCATTATGATACACAATATTGATGTTTACCAAACAAATCATTTTTTTCATTTTGTAAGAATTTAAAGTTTGTTCTTAAATGGATAAGAGCTTGTCCCTTGCAAAACATTTAGGTTTGAATCTTTTTTTTTTTTATGGATGGAATGATTATTTTATTTATAGTCTATTTCATATTCATTAAAAAATGCAACTTTATTCAATAGTTTGGTTTATTTTAAATTTTGTTATATGATATATTTACACTAATTAATAAACATTACTTTGATATATTAATTTAAATTATTAATATTATAATTAATAGATATAAATGATAATAATATATTAATATGATATTATTAATAATTAATTATATATAATAAAAACTAATATATTAAAAGAACCAAAATATTTTTAAAATTTAATATTTTAAAAAAACTAAAAGAAATTCAAAATAATTTTCTATATTAGAGATTTAATTTCAAATTTTGAATGAGTATAAGGATTTAAATTTTTAAGTTTTGTTTGTACGAGTATAAAAACTAAATTTTAAATTTCGTATGAGTTAATAGAGATCATTTGTATAATTTAACAACTAATTTCAACAATCTCAATTTTTACGTCAGTAAATCAATGCCACGTCAATATGATCAATGGCCACGTCAACTAGTTTAACTTAGATCAAATAACACCATTATCAATTGTATCAATATTATTAAATTAAACCAATATGTGAATTTAATTTTTGTAAATTATTA
>NW_019168004.1:3026640-3168875 GCF_002303985.1 Durio zibethinus
TGTTGTGAATTGTCATGGAGATGATGGAAAAGAGAGAGAATCTCTAAAACAGTGTTTGGCTAGAGAATTTGAAATAAAAGAGCTAGGAGATTGAAGTACTTGCTAGGAATTGAAATAGCTCACTCACGGCATGGTTTCATCTACAACAGAAATATGTGATGGATCTTCTGAAAGAACTGGAAAGCTTGCATGTAAACCTGCAAATACCCTATAGATCCTAATCATAAAATTGGAAAGCTATTGAAGATGCTGCTGTAAATAGAGAGATGTACCAAAGATTAGTTGGAAGACTCATTTATCTCTCACATACTAGACCTGATATAGCATATCTGTGAGTGTAGTAAGTCAATTTTGCATAGTCCTAAAGAAGTGCACCTACAGCAGGCTTCTACCATATATTGAACTATTTGAAGGCTAATCCTGGGAGAGGTATCTTATTCAAAAGAAATTCGGGGTTAGTTCTAGAAGCTTATACAAATACTGATTATGCAGGTTCAGTAACTGATAGAAGATCCACCTCAAGCTCCTGCACTTTCTTAGGTGGTAATCTTGTGACTTGGAGGAGTAAAAAACAAAATGTGGTGGCAAGATCAAGTGCTGAAGCAAAGTTCAGAGCAATGGCTCAAGGAATTTGTGAACCACTATGGTTAAAGATTATCCTAGAAGACTTGAAGATCAAGTGGGATGGACCAATGAGACTCTACTGTGATAATAAGTCTGCAATAACCATTGCACACAATCCTGTGGAACGTGACAGAACAAAACACATTGAAGTAGACCCGCATTTCATAAAGGAGAAACTAGACAATGGGTTGATTTGTGCCCCTTATGTATCAACCAAGGGTCAACTTGCAGAGGTGTTGACTAAAGGTCTTAGCAGTGCAACATTTTTCAAGAAATTATTTCAAGCTGGGAATGGAAACACCTATTCACCGAGCTTGAGGGGAGCTGTGGGAACACTTATTTTACAGCTGGTTGTAATCTTGTAATCTGATATTGTGATATTTGTATCTCTAGAATAAGTATTGTATCCTTTAAATTAGGATAGACAGTCCCCTCAATTGGGATTAGATTTTTAGGAAGATTAGTTCCTAGTTTAACCCCTAGTTAGTTGTATATAACCTAGATTCTTGTATAATCTTAATTAGCAGTTTTTCAATATACATTCAGTTTCCACACTAATTTATTTCTGAGTTTTTCACAAATACCACAACCTATGTTACCTTTTTGTGAAATGTGACTTAAGGAAATGCGTTTCCCATTTCCATATGGCTGTGCAAGTTTCCGGATTTACATTTCCGGAAGCTTTTAGAAGCTTCCAGATATGCAAATGCTTTTACAAATCCATAAGCTTCATGAAAGTTTCTGGATATTTAGAATGCTTATTTTTTGGTAGTTTTAATAGTTTATTCGTCACTCTTCATCCCAACCTATTTTTTACATTCTGGGTATGCATTTTCACAATGTACAAGATAATAACAGTAATTTTAATGGTTTAGGGTTTGTGATGGAGACAAAGAAAAGAAGGAAAGGGTGAATGGAATGCTTGAAAGGTAATTTACCAAAGGTTGCTAAGTAATTTTATATAAAGGTATTTTTGTAATAAAAATTTTAGTGCGTATAGAGTAATTCTTGAGGTGCAAATAGAAGATCCCATCATATTTTGGCTTTTCCTTAGGTTATTGGGATTTTATTCATAGTTTAGGTTGCAACAATGGTATTATTGTATTTTTTATGATTATATACACCAACAAAGATCTATAAAATCAGCCAGAAAAATAAAGATCTACAAAATTGAGATGTCAAAAGAAATACATATCACCATCAAATATAATAAGAAAGTATTCACAATTTCACATTACCATCTCAGTAATTCGCATAAGCTGCTCTTCATATGATCTTTCAATCTGCTCCTTAAACTCAGATATTTCTCGCTTGGAGTAGCCTTTTAATGCAGCAACCTCTTCTTGTTGATCACGGAGTTTCATTGCCCCTTTCTGTCCAATAAATGCAATCAAATCACTTCTTTATACTAAAATCACTGCAAACTGAAAAGAATGTAAAGACACTAACCTTCAGTTCCACAAACAACTCATCAGAATAAGGTTGGCCACCATTCTGCGCTATGACCATGTTCACAAGTGATAGAAGATCCTGTACTTGTTTTACTCTCTTGGTTTCATCCTTAGTCTTGTTGTCAAAAAGTACAAGTCGGTTTTCACAAAGAACTAGAATGTCCTGATCATTTTGCAGTAACGATAAAGTAAGTATCTGTTGCTATTGCACACCAATTATGCTTAAGTTTCAATATGCTGACTACCAAAGTAACAACAACTATAACTGTGGGAAAACACTAATTTACAACTGGTTGTAATATTGTACTCTGTATATTTATATGTGTATATCTAAAATTAACTATTTGTATCCCTAGAATTAGGGACAGAAAATTAGGATAGACAATCCCTCAATTATAAGATCAGTTTTAGGAAGATTTAGTTTACTAGCTTACCCACTAGTTAGTTGTATATAAACCTAAAGATGTGACAAAGTATAATATTGTTCTTGATTTTATGAAGGAATTACAAGTGTAATCAAGAAGGAAAGGTCCAGATCCTGAACCAGTGCAAGTTCAAGAACCTGATCCTAACTCTAAAAATAGGTTAACTACAGTCTTTAACTATGTTTCTCAAAATGAGCATGAATCTCCTAAAACTATAACTAGTAATTATGATATGCCTATTACTATTAGAAAAGGAACTAAAGAATGTACTAAGCATCCACTATTTCAATTCCAACTACATTATCCAAGGCATTATTCAATGAGAAATGGAGGCAAGCCATGAAAATAGAAATGGAGGCCTTAGAAAAAAGCAAAACATGGGAACTAGTAAAGTTACCCCAAGGAAAAAATCCAACTGGGTGTAAATAGGTTTTCACTGTAAAATACAGGGCGAATGGTACTGTTGAAAGGTATAAAACGAGGTTGGTGGCTAAAGGCTACACTCAAACTTATTGAGTAAACTATTAGGAAACTTTTGCTCCAGTTGCCAAGATGAATACAGTTAGGATTTTGTTATTATTGGCTGCAAATTACAATTGGCAGCTTCAACAATTTGATGTAAAGAATGCTTTTCTACATGGTGATTTGCAAGAAGAAATATATATGAAGGCTCCACCGAGATTTGGAGGTCATCTAGAAGCAAACAAAGTATGCAAGCTGAAAAGAGCTTTATATAGCCTTAAACAGTCTCCTAGGGCTTGGTTCGGGAGATTTGCCAAAGTGATGCTAGCAATGGGATATAAGCAAAGTCAAAGAGATTACACATTGCTTATCAAGCACTCTGATTCAAGGAGAATCATAGTTCTATTAGTGTATGTTGATGATATAATTGTAACCGGAGATTATGAAGAAGAGAGAGAATCTCTAAAACAATGTTTGGCTAGAGAATTTGAGATAAAAAGAGCTAGGGAGATTGAAGTAGCTCACTCACGACATGGTATTTTCATCTCACAACAGAACTATGTAATGCATCTTTTGAAGGAAACTGGGAAGCTTGCATGTAAACCTGCAAACACCCTTATAGATCCTAATCATAAACTTGGAGAAGTTAATGAAAATGCTACTATAGATAGACAGAAATACCAGAGATTAGTTGGAAGACTCATTTATCTATCACATTTACTAGACCTGATTGATAGTTATGAGTGTGATAAGTCAATTTTATGCATAGTCCTAAAGAAGTGCACCCTACATGCTATCTATAGTGTATTGCACGTATTTTGAAGGCTATCGCTGGGAGAGGTTTCTTATTCAAAAGAAATTTGGAGCTAATTTTAGAGGCATATACAGATGCGATTTATGCAAGTTTCAATAACTATTAAAAATCCCACCTCAAGCTACTGACTTTTCCTAAGAGGTAATCTGCGACTTGGAGTAGTAAAAAACAGAATGTGGTGGCAAGATCAAGTGCCAAGCAAAATTTAGAGCAATGGCTCAAGGAATTTGCGAACTACAATGGTTAAAGATTATCCTAGAAAACTTGAAGATCAAGTGGATGGACCAATGAGACTCTACTTGATAACAAGTCTGCAATAAGTATTGCACACAATCCTTTGCAACATGACAGAACAAAACATAATGAAGCAAACCGACATTTCATAAATGAGAAACTAGATAGTGGGTTGATTTTACATCGTATGTATCAACCAAGAGTCAACTTGCAGATGTTTTGACTAAAAGTCTCAGCAATGCAACATTTCAAGAAATTATTTCTAAGCTGGGAATGGAAAACAACCATTCACCAACTTGAGGGGAAGTGTGGGAAAACACTATTTGCAGCTGCTTGTAATATTGTAATCTATATATTTATATTTGTATCTCTAGAATTAAGTATTTGTATCCCTAGAATTAAGGATAAAAAATTAAGATAAACAATCCCTCAATTATAAGATCAATTTTAGGAAGATTTAGTTTTCTAGTTACCCACTAGTTAGTTATATATAAACCTAGGTGCTTGTATAATTATTTATGAGCAGTTTTCAATTATATTCAGTTTTACTCTTAGTTTTCCACACAGTAACCTAAGACCGAAATTATATGTATCAATATGTGAATTGATAAAGAATCTTTTGGTTGCTCAGTGCATAACAAGAGATATGTTTCACTTAGAGCCTAACATTCTATGCTACCCAAGAATTCTTTATTCTCCCTCCAATTTGAGAGCATTGAATAATACCGATCATTGATACACTCATCTACTTTTTAATCATTATCCTGAAACCCAAGGAAACAAAGTGCATTCAAGAAATGTCCAAATAAGCTTCAACAAGAAGGCAAAGAAGAAAATGAACAAATTTCTAAATTCTGTACAGAAAAAGGAACAAAGAAGAGTCTGCCCGGTCCCCTCCAACCAAATACATGCAACAATATTTACAGGGAGATTGCACCAGAATTCAAGCATTTTTCATCAACCAATTTACCATTTTTCATAAGATACACCTGTTGGAAAGATTTTGGCAATAAAATATTTTCAGATGCAATCAAAAGAAAATACTCTAGAATCCAAGCAAATATTCAACATGATATAAGATCAATTGATTCCCCATTATTTCCTCTACATTAGACAGAAGAAGCCCTTGTCATGAGCATGTCATTCATGAGAACCTTTCTGTCAGATATCCAGACAAAGACAGCCACTTGGAGGCACCTAAGCAATCATATCTTCTCAAATGAAGCACTCATGCATCTAGCAGCCCTCTAACAAAGATAAAAGAACTGATCATAAAGTTTATGCCATCCAACTGAAGCACCAATAACTTTATCTTTGCAAAATCAGCAAAATCAAAATTTTGAACTTCACATCTAAGCAAAGCATTATACTTCAATAATTAGTAAATGTAAAACATGATATTAGGACTATTAGGAACCCAATATTTTTTTATCCTGCCACCTGGTCAGTATTATATTCTTCAAACCCCAACACATAGGTGAACTGAACACAAATAAAGTAGGTCATAAATGTAAATTCAAGTTGCATTTGGTTTAGGGAGCAACCTTTAATGGCTGTGGACACTCACGACCCAAATAATCTTCCAATGTTTCTTCATTTTCTTCAAGCTCATCCCCACCAGTAAACACTACAATCATGTACTTGACAATTTTGCTTCCAAACAAAGTCTGCAAACTATGCAATGCAGCTTCCTCTTCTTGAGAAAAGCGGGTCCTAACCGAGAAAACAACAAGAACTGCATGGATTCCATCCTTGGCAAGATCAATACATTTGACAATTTCTTTTCCAATGAATTCAGATCCAGCTGAAAAATCAAACAACCCTGCATTGACATGTTAAATTAGTCTTTATAGTAAATGAATTGATAATTGATAACCTAGGAAAGAACAGCCATTCCATGACCAAGTTAATGATACTACTATCAAATATAATTGCAAAAACGATACAAGCAAGACACCATACCAGGAGTATCAATGACATTCACAATTTGCCCATCTTTGAGCACTGTTCTCTGCAATTCACAAGTACTAGTAACCCCAGATGAGCTAGCCCTTGATTTGAAGGACTTTTTTCCAAGAATACTATTGCCAGTAGCACTTTTCCCATTGCCCGTACGTCCAACTAAAACCACAGTCCTGACTCGGTTGGAAGGTGGGGTAAACTCCCAATCATCATCTATCGCACTTCCACCCATCATATATGGTTACCTGTTACATTAGAAAACACTTTTACCCTCGAGACAATAATCCCACTATTTAATTACAATAATGCATCTCATCAGTCAATAATCAATGTTTTTTTTTCTTTTTTTTTTTCCCTAATGTTGAGCTTACAATAATCTATGAACCAAACTTACAATTCCACCGCTTCAACAAACATGGCAAGCTACTCAACTCCAACCAATAAAAAAATACCAAATAGAAAGACATAAATATTTATAATTCCAGAAAATGAGTTCATTAAGTTAAATCAACCATATAGCTAACCTGATAAATCAACTCATATTACAGCACCTAATTTCAACTCTACCATCGATAACTACAGTCTACCAGATCAAACAATTTTCTCAAATCTTATTACTTGGATTAAACCTCAGTTGAATTGCTAATTATTTTCTCAAAATTAATGATAAAATTTAAATTTCACAAAAAAAAAAAAAAGAGAAGAAAACCATAATGATACAATAAAAATCTCGGGCTCAAACATCAAAGACTTAGCTTCCCTGCAGTTATGACAATCCAATTTTATGAAAAATAAATAAATAAACTGATCGTGTTCTAACAATTTTAAAAATAACCCAAAAGAATTTGGAAAAATTCAAGGGTTTTTCTTGCTTCCGACTTAAATCCGCCAACCAAACAGCAAGAAGGAAGAAAATCTCAACAAATATGGAATTAGAATAGAAAAGATTAGATTACTTACCAGGGAAAGAAGAAAGTGAGAAAATGGGAGAGAAAGAAAGAGGAGCGGAGGATACTTCGTGCTAGAGAAAACCGGGACTATTTGTTGACTTGAAGAAATAGATAAATATATATATTAATACTTTTTATCCGTTATTCCGTATTCATAAATGTATTTTCAGAATATTATATTAAAATGAGACCTATTTTAATTGAACTAAAATTGCTGATTTTTTATTTAATTTTATCAAATTTCAAGATTGTATTTATTATTATTATTATTTCTATCAAATTAGGATGGAATCATTTTTATTTTATTTTTTAATATTTATAATTTATATCTAAATTGTGTACTCCATCTGTGTCACAAATATTATTTTAGTTTAAATTTTTTAATCAAAGTTTTCAATGTTTGATTTTAATTGTTTAAATATTTGTTAAATTAAATTTTAACAAATATTTGTCATTTATGATCTATAATCTATACAAAAGGGCATATGTTGAAAACTTCTAAATAATAAAACGAATATTTTTGTTCATTATATTTTATAGTGCCATTTTAAATTTTTTGTTTTAAATAAATATTTTTTTGAATATGCATATGTTAAATAAAAATTAGTAATGAGATTTATCTAATTTAGAAATTTTGCTTTCCACTATTATTTTAAATGAGAGGTCTACGAGGGAATACCTATTATAAGTGGAGCGAGTTTCATCCTTAGTTAAGTTTATTTGTTGCAATTTTTAACTTATATGTTTTTCATTTGCATTTTTAGTTTAGTTAATTTTTTAAATATAATTTAAGGTATTCTAATTTCGTACTTAGTATTTATAATTTACATGAAAATGATCTCTAGTTTTATGATATTACTTAGTAACGAAGCAAACACCATTTCACTTATCAAAAATAGCGACTGCTTTTTCATCATGAGAAGCTAATGAATATTTTCTTTCCTTAATCACAAAAGAACCACATGGATTTAATTAAATGGAAACGGTTCCATAGCATTTTAGAACTTTTGGCCTCAAAGAAATTTGTGAATATATGAATTTTATACAGCAGGATTAAGCAACATCCATCTCAGTATTCAATTCAAGCATACAATCATAATTATCAAGAGCTTTTTCGATCATTCAATTTAAATGATAGGCCTGTAGAGCTAAGACACTAAACGAAAATGATAAAAAATATATGTACAAAGATGACAGGAGTTAAATTTTAGTAAAAACATGAGTTTAACATAAATAAAAAATATATATATATTTTGTATTTTCTATGTCAGAACGAATAATAATAAATAATTTTCATGTAAAATATGATACAAATACACGTATTATCAATATTTTACACGATATAAATACTTAAAACTGTCAAGTTGTCATGTCAAGGAGCAGCTCATGCAAAATTCCTGATTCCTCCAGTCTCATTCATTACCTTCTTGAAGCATATGGAGAAATGATTAAGTGGGGAAGAACTTCAAAATATCCAGAATAGATTAAAGACATGAAAGAACTCATTGCCAAGATTGGCTTGCATGATAAAGAACCACCACTTTTAAGTGAAAGGGTAAAAATTTGAAAACAGCAAGCTACCCAGGAGGATGTACGCAGAACAGTATGCCCATATCATATATCCACATCTCTTACTAATACTGGGATAATACATTAGTAATGAAGCAAACCAATAAAGAGAAGGACTGGCTGACAATAAACGTGTTGCTACCTGCCAAATGTAAATTATTCAAATGATGTTCAAATCTAAGCTACCTTTCACAGTGCATATCAATTGGTAACATAAAATACAATAAACAAAAACTAGAAAAAAATGAATGAAAGTTCTATGATTTCATACTTACTGATTCTTTTCTATGAGCCATACATACAAATCAAGACAAATTCTATTTCCAATCACATTTTTGCTCACAACAGCCAAGTACTAACTACACCATCTCACTAATTAAAATTGCTTAATACAACCAATATAACACTTGTGCACTTGCAGTTTTGCCTTGAAGTTTATATGGAAATGCATTTCTGTGCTCATTGTGTAAAACCTGGTCTGCACTTATGGACCTGCAGTTCCTGCAGTTCCATAAGGCGGGCCATTTACCAGAAATACAAATCGGCATTATGGGAACATTACCAAAAGTGCATATCCATCTGTTTGGAAGTGGGTTGTGAGTAAGGCAAGGTAATTGGATGCAGATGAAGGGATATAAAGTAATTTTATTAGGGATAATAAAGTAATTTAATCTAAGGGTAATTTTGTAATAAAAAATGTGGCAGTCATAAGCAAAATTATAACTGCAAATAGAATTTCCCACAATTCGATCATGTTGTAATTCCTTTATCAGGAATCCTTTTAACTTCATTTTCCTCCTATAATGTTTCCCACATTTAACAAGAAATCGTGCTAAGATACTAAAGTTACAAGTTACAACACTCAGATTAAAGAAGCATATCTAATCTTCATGCAAAAACTTAGAAAGTAATATATAAATTCTTAATGCATAAGGTATAGAACAAAATTCAATATACAATTTATCACCACTTAGTAGAAGCTTTTAAAGACTAAAAAAAAAAATTATTTTCTAAAATGCAGAATTGAAAGCCATGTTTGCTATTATACTACTGTCCAATATTGAATTTTGCCATTGTACTTCACTTCCATTGCATTTTACCAGAATACTTAAATTTGGACAAAAGTATAATAGCAATTTAGCCTTAATGCCAAAAGAAAGGATTTAAATAACTCAAATCGACTAAAGTCATATTTGATGCATAAGATGATTGATAAGATAGGATGATAATCATCTCTAGCATAGGAAGATTCAATCTTCCCAAAATGGAGAGAATTATTTTTAATCGATAGAATTGAACTTACATATCCTATTATACCTTTAAAAATTACATCAATAATTTAAATTGTATAAACTTTAAAGAAGGATCATTTTGACTAATAAATAAATTATCCTATCATAATCCTTGCATGCATCAAACACAAGATAGTATAACATTATTTAATCTGATATTAATCATAATATTATCTTATCATATCCTATCATAATTTTATGCACCAAACACACCCCAAGAGTCAATGCACACCAACGAGTCCTTTGTTCATAGTATTAAGAGAGAAAAAAAAAAAAAAAAGGGAAGGAAACTATGTAGTAAATGAACCCAACTTTATCCTAGGATTTAAAGTAACGGTATAAAACATGATCTACTTATGTCCACTAGAAATTCTAAATAGATATGACAAACAAAAAGTGATTTATTCCAAATATCATTGATTCACCATGAAATTTCAGATATAAGCCCCATCATGCTTAGTTTCAACAACAATCTTCCCTAGTGAAATCAAAAGGCAAAAAAATTATTGCATCTAAAGGAGAGTTAGCAAGAGGGGAAGGAAAGAAGATAAGAAAAAGATTGATATAATGCTTACTCATGTTATCAAATTTTTGCAAACATAATGGTCTTGAGCAATTTCAAGGATGCAAGGACAAAAAGACAAAACTGACCTGGACATGCATGACAAAAAATGCTGTAGCTACCATGAAGCTTAAGTGCAGGATATATGGGAGAATAGAAGCAGACGTGTATCCTAGCTTCTCTACTGATCCATGATCTATTCTGCACTCAGCAGGATCCCCTCCTCGGTTCATTTTCTTCCTCAATTTAATATTATGGTTTTCTGTCACAAAGATAATAATTGCTTCAACAGGTAGCCTAAATGGTCCAACATATTTTTTAATATAATATCTTGCAAGAAAGATAATTAAAGGTTGAGTTGACATTTAAAATCAGAGAGGCATGCTTAACATAATACTTAAATGACCACTATATGTGAAAGTCATCACAACCTTGGTCAAATCAACAACCATGCCCACACATAGTAGGCATTTACAATTGACCAGCCATTTAGTTTTTGAAAGTAATACCTTGCCTCCTAGAAGTATATTTCTCTGAAATTGGGGGGCTGTTTGATGATTTATCCTCAGAAAATATCACAACCGTGGAACTTTTTTCCTCAAGTGAAGGTTGAAAACCCAAAGATAAAACTATTTCAGGTCGTGACTTCACATAATAGATAATCGAGCAAACTGCCAAAGACAATATTGGAGATGCCAGTAGAAAGTTTGGCAATTGTTTTAATTGGAAGTATTTCAAGAACCCCACTCCCCTGGCATTAAAAAATAATAATAAGAATAAAGTATAATATTAAAGCATGCAACTGAAAGGCAATCACATCAAAATCCTAATTTTGAAAGCTAGAAATAGATACCAAAGAGCTTTTCTGCAAGCGGCATGTTTAAATTAGCAACTAGAAAACCTGAGAATTATTAACGTCTCATGCATGATTAAAATGAAATGAATGGAATACAATGACCAATTGCAAAAGAACATACCAGTAATGACTTTGAATGTAATTGTATAACAAAGGTATTCTTGCTTTACACCAAGGCCTCATTTCATCTGAAGAACGTCCAAGGCATATATTGTGGTAGCCATATGTTTGAAAAGTAATAAAAGGAACAAAAATGCACATACAACGCAGTGCTCCACTTAAAAGAATCTGCAATGCCAACTAGCATGGAAATAGTAAATTAGTTATGAAACCATCCATTCCCATAAATCAACTGACTTTGATGCAAATTTGCATACTATACATAAAAAAGAAAAACAAATTTTTAAGCATTTCCTCAATTCCAATGAGGGATTAATAGACCAATATAGCTACTTTGACATTTTCAATATGATCCACCGTCATTGAGGACTAAATTAAGGAAACATGTCTAACATGTAAAGAGCCACGACAACTACAAATCCCTAGTGGGAACATGAATATTAAATGGAAGATATTCATATCACAAGGACAAGAAGACCAAAAAGAACATGGATGGAAACCATAAAAAAATCTTCATTTTTACTGAACTTATTTGAGTATGGTCTTAAATAACACGTGCTAAAGCAATATAATACGTGAAGCCAATCATACTTAGTGGGAAAAGGTTTATTTTATTCGTTTGTTTAGTGTGGCACTTCATTTTGCTAAAGACTAAAGGGTGCAAAACTAAAGTTGGCAACTCGGCATGCACTAAAGTCAAAATTTTCTTCTTAATCTGCATACAAAGTTATATGCACAGTGAATTTAAGATTAAGTATATAGAACTACTAAAAAATGAATATGATAGTATTAAAAGATCAATTTTATGACACAGTAAAATATTTCTAGTAAATGCATTAAAGGATTCCATAAAGCATAACAAATAAAACTGCTAGAAGTTAAATATTAAAATTGGTCCATTTCTAATAGCGTAAGCTTTTAATATAATCGGTCACCTCACTATCTCATTAACATGGTATTAGAGCTGAGATTACAAATTCGAATCCCAGAAGCACCACCCCCACCCCACCCCCCATTTTCATTAATTTCTTCACCAAGTAAGAGGCTTTATGTGCGATACTTGTTTAATGCTTCTTTAGCTTACAGTTTTCTTCCAAATTTGGGCCCACGTGCAAAGCCCATTAAACATTCATTCTGTTCACACACACGAGGAGATGTATTAAAACTTAAATAAAAGTTGGGCCCTTTCTTAAAGCTTAGGTTTTGAGATAATTGGTCAGCAACAATCTTATTAACAAAAGTAGTTAGTAGCTTAATACCAATGCCAATACTTGACTACCAGCATGTATTGTGGTTTTCCAACTTTAACTACCTGTCACTGGATTGGAATGAATATTGTTTGTTTAAGTGGGTAGGGAAAATCACAGCATTTTTCAATCAGTGCACTCATGCCATTTAGAATGAGAACTTTTAGAGCACCTCTGGCTAGGTCCCTACCTTGCCAAGAATTGAATAAAAATAATCATAAAAAAGAAGCACATTTGCAGTATAAGCAAAGTGATTTAGATTGGACAAGTGTCAACTACAAAAGATGTTAAGGATTAATGTCCATTCCATATCATAAGATTCCCAACTATATATTGATGCTAATTAATATGTCAGAAGCAATGTCATTATGTTGAAAATATAGTAGCATCAATAAGCAAAATTATTCTTATTTCCTCATAAAGATTATTTCATGTAACAATACTACACTGCATTATATGAATGTCTATCATCTATGCCTTCATCTACACCTATTGTGCTTATTTAGAGCATATTTCTTTCTAAAAATCAAATGCCCTGTTAGATACGGGAACAATGAGGCAGATGCATTGATCAAACAGGATAAATGATGTTGCAATATGGTCCTTTCAACTTTGCTTTAATGAAAAAGCCTAGTGGGGAATAAAACTGCTTAAAAATGGAACATGTAACCAAAGAAAACAAGAAACTTACAAGAGCACGCTTTCTCATGAATGCAGCATCATAAGCCTGATGCATTGTCTGAAAACCATAATAACCAGCATTGAGCACTCCATTAGATCTTGCAAAACCAGAAAGGGCAAGCCAAACCAAAGCAGTATTATTTGCACGAGATTCTAAATAGTACAATCCACCAACTGAAAATAGGGCATACAAGCTCTCTGAATATCTGCCATCACAAGAACACACAGAAAAGAGAATCCAAAATTAAGTTCACCTTTTGATAATCAACGCAAGAAGAAAGAAATGAGAGCACTACATTGATGAGTAGAATATGGACGCTGGATTGAAGCAAAATAAAACAGAAGCCCGCAATGCTGCATTAGGGTCCTTCAAAACAACAGCTGAAAGCCTGTTAGAGCAAGAAGCACCACAACAGCAATCATAAGTATCAGTAAAATAAAACATTATGATTCTCAATAAATGTAGAAAAAAATTTAGCAATATATCACAGACAAAAAGGTAATAACAATTTTACTTAAAGCTACAATGGAGACTGTTAAAATTCACCAACTTTAAGATAAAACAAATAATAGACAAGCTAACACTTATACATTAGAAAACTTAAATCATAATTGCAGTAGGTGCCCACATTTCTTGCCATTCCAACTACCAAACATAGTAAGACTGTCTCAGAATACAAGTACACATTCCCAACTAAGTTTGGTTTTATTTGTCTGGAGCACCTAGAAACCTCAACTCAGACAAGAAATGGGAACACTCAGGTTATATAACATAAATCCTACACAATTATGAGAAAATTTTCAAATTGGCCATTCTAGATAAATGAAGAGATCTAGAGCTGCTCCATGAACATATGAATTCATGAAACAGAAATCATATGTTAAATGTACATAACCTTTAGAGAGAAAAATGCCAGCTCCACCGCTTCAAAGTCACAAAAAAAAGAGAGAAACTACAAAGTGATCAAAGCAAAAATATTCATGATGGCTTCTCTCAATATTTTGGTCAAATCCTCATGAAAGCACTGCACTAAAACATTTAGGTGACAGAAATTAAAGCTTGGTATGGTCAAGGAGAGTTGTCATTGAGGAAGAACTACAATGAGAAAAGACTTATTACTAAGCTACAAAATCACATGGTCCAAGTTCAAACAAGCACAGGTTTTGTGGGCAGAAAATTTACGTACTTTGATAACAACAGTCATCACCAATTAGAGATATTGCTTTCTTAACATTTTGGGTAAAAGATGCTGAGGCCATGCTATCAAACTCTTTACTTTTGCTTAAGTGTCCCAGCATTTCCAGAGTCAATTTCCATTAATCTTTCAGTGAAACAATACAATGTTTGCATTGTATTACATTAATTCACAAAATCACACAAGAGTCAGAAATTGAGTTCTTTTGCCCTATCAAAAGTGTACGCCAATTTATGAATTTAGAATCACAAAGAACTTTCAAAGAAATAAACCTTAATCATTACTTCCCTATTCACAATTATCAAATCAAAAACAATAACGCAGACACAATCTAAAATTACAACTTGTAATGCTATTATTATGACATTAAATCTAACATTTAGTAGCAAAACTGAGCATGTGTCCCAATGGTAGATGTATGCATTTCCGCTTAGTAATGAAAAAAGGCTCACCTGTAAAAGTAAATAGCTGCTAAAACAAATGCAACATTGCAAATAACATAACCAGACAATGCCAACACTGCCCTATCACCAATCAGCGAAACCAAAGGCGCAAAAACTGTAACGAAAATGGAAAATTATGTCATACGCTGCCAGTAGAGTTTAAAATACAATCCCAATTCTTCAAATTTTGTAATGAAGTATCGAACCTGTGCGTGATAAGATAAAGATGCATGCCGGCAATAATGGGAGAAACGCGTACGACTGCTCGTATTCATACCCGCACTGAGCGATCCGAAGGAAGTAAACGCTGTCCCAGACGACGCCGTTTTCGATGGCGGAGCCGAGGGAGGGGAGGAGAGGAGGAGGGGGAGAGGAAGAGGGGTGGTTGAGGCATGTGGGATTGAGGGGCGCCGAGGTGTCGTAGGGGGTGAGAAGGGTCCGCCACAAGAGGATTAGGATTAAGAGGAGAAGCCTTGAGAGGATTGCGGATTTCAAGACTTCAGTTTGGTAGGAAAAATTGTAGGGAGCTTCTGATGCGGTTGGCATTCTCGCATTTGAACAAATGGAGAGATTGTGGCAAAAAAAACACAACTAATCTTGATTTCAGGCCTTTGAAGACGAGGAAAGAATTCTTTTAAGACAGCGTTTGTTTTGGTCGCAGGAAAAGTTAATTATTTAATGAAATTTTGTTTTTTCTTATTTAATTTTTTAATTTGATTCAAGATATTTAATATAGGTTTTTAAAAATTTTTAACAATGTCAAACAATGTCACCCCTTTATACGTAGAATATGCAATTTTCTGTAGGGAATAATCTACGTTTGTGGCCCGGTACATAAATGTACAGTTGAGCAAAATATAATGAGGAAAAAAAAATAGGGAAGACTTATATATTAAGGGTCTATTTGAATGAACTGTGAAATTAATTTTAATGAGATTAATAATTATTGTAATGGTGAAATAAAATATTATAGTGGATGGAATTAAAATTAACAATGAAATATGTTTAAATGTAAAAATATCTATAGCAATGAGATTAAATATATTAAGAAAATAAAATAATTTTAAAGATATTACATTAAAATTTGTTGTTTTTATTATTTATATAATTATATATTTTTGTTAGCTCATACTAATTACAAAATATTTATTTTTTAATTTATTAAATATTTATTTGATTATAAAATTTAGTATTCATTTAATTTTAATTATTAATTAATTACTTTTATTGTATAATTATCATATTTTATTTATTAAATTAAATTAACAAAGTTATTTTAAAATTTTAAATAAAAAATAAAACAAAAAAATAAAAAGGAAAAGATTTAAAGGTAATAAAAGAAAATAGCGATTTAATTGGAAGAAAAATATGTATAATGGGCGGCAAGTTTATTCACAGGAGCCTTGAGCGGTTGAGCCCCAGTTAAAAAACAATTCCAATGCGATGAAAACATAAAGTATCTTGTAACGCAAATGGACGGCTAGTCCAATTAGAGGATATAATCACTTCTCACTGACGGTAACTAGCCATCTAAATGGGGCCTATTGTAAGATTAGTAGTCGGATTTGTATTTTAAAAAAAAAAGTTTAAATTATGTAATTAGTCTTTATGTTTATATAAAATTTAAATTTTAATCTTTATATAATAATTTATAAAAGTTAAATTTTTATATTAATTTAATTTAATAATATTGATTCAATTAATAATAGTATTACTTGATTTTTGTTAAATTAGCTAATGTAGTCACTGATTATATTCACATAGTCATTAACTTTAATAATATGACATTGACTTTTGATGTAATAATTAGAATTGATAAAATCAGTTGTTAAATCATGTAAATAATTTTATATTCATACAAAATTTAAAATATAATCTTTATATTCACACGAAATTTAAAATTTAGTCCTTATATTCACACAAAATTTGAAATTTAATTCCTTTAATACAAAAATATTTTTTTAAAGATTTTCTTGATTTTTAAAATATTAAATAGTAAAAATTACTTCAATATTCTCTTATAATATTCTATCATAATATTAAAAATTCTATTATAATATTTAATCATAATTTTCATATATTATCATCAAATCTGTTACAATTTTTTGTCACTTATGTGAAAATATTATTACTAATTCTATCACAATTTCTTATCACAATCTATCATAAAACATAAATTTATTACAAATTTTGTCACACTTTTTTTATATAATCGTAGCATATTATGGCTAATAAAAAAACTTTTAAACCAATTTATTAAAAATTTATTACAAATTTGTTAATATATGGTATAAATTTCTCAATATCTAATTTTTTAATAAAATTATTATTTTTTATTAATTTATCTAATGAATTACAATTATAATTACATCCCATAAGAGTCAAATTATCCATAAAATAATATTTTCATTACTTTAAATTAAATCCTATTTAAATGATGTTTTATAATCAAATATAAGTTCAAGATTCTAAATATATTAAAATAATTTACTAAACTTAATATATATTGGTTTTAAAATTAATCTTATTATATAATTTAATATCATTTATTAAAAAAAAAAAAATTTTTTAAAACCCAAAAATTATAAGTTCTCATTATGATACACAATATTGATGTTTACCAAATAAATCATTTTTTTCATTTTGTAAGAATTTAAAGTTTGTTCTTTAAATGGATAAGAGCTTGTCCCTTGCAAAACATTTAGGTTTGAATCTTTTTTTTTTTTATGGATGGAATGATTATTTTATTTATAGTCTATTTCATATTCATTAAAAAATGCAACTTTATTCAATAGTTTGGTTTATTTTAAATTTTGTTATATGATATATTTACACTAATTAAAATAACATTAACTTTGATATATTAATTTAAATTATTAATATTATAATTAATAGATATAAATGATAATAATATTATTAATATGATATTATTAATAATTAATTATATATAATAAAAACTAATATATTAAAAGAACCAAAATATTTTTAAAATTTAATATTTTTAAAAAACTAAAAGAAATTCAAAATAATTTTCTATATTAGAGAGATTAAATTTCAAATTTTGAATGAGTATAAGGATTAAATTTTAAGTTTTGTTTGTGCGAGTATAAAAACTAAATTTTAAATTTCGTATGAGTATGAGTATAGAGATCATTTGTATAATTTAACAACTAATTTCAACAATCTCAATTTTTACGTCAGTAAATCAATGCCACGTCAATATGATCAATGGCCACGTCAACTAGTTTAACTTAGATCAAATAACACCATTATCAATTGTATCAATATTATTAAATTAAACCAATATGTGAATTTAATTTTTGTAAATTATTATATAAGAACTAAAGTTCAAATTTTATATAAATAAAACAACTAATTATATAATTTAACCTAAAAACATGCAATGTTAATCAAATAAAATGTAGTAAGAATAAAATAATAATCATTAGGCATATTAGATAGGTAATTAATTACATTATTTGGTGGCTATACAATTATATTATATAAATTTATTCATTACTTTAAATAATTAATTAAAATTTTAGTATTTTCATTTATATAATTTTTTTATTCAATAAATAAATTGATTATATTTTTTATTTTTAACTTTTTATGTTATATATATATGATTATTTTTATTTTCAAAGAATCATTATTTTTAAAAATAATGATATATTTACAAATCTTAAAATAAAAACAATCAATAATTATTTAATTTATTATTTATATAATTATCTATTTTAGTTGATTACTTCATTTTAAAGATGTTTGATTTTGTTCATTTGCAAGTAATTTATTTGATTATAAAATTGATTATTTATTTATAGTTTTTACTTTTAAATATATATTTTTAATTAGTTTATTAAATAATTATATAAATGATTTGTTAAACAATTATAATGAAATTATTTGAAAAATTTTAAATAAAAAAAAAAGAAAAACAAATAAATTATAGAAAAAACAAAACCAAAGTTTACATTATGATTAAGGATTTAGGGTTATTACATGTCCCATTAAAATATATTAAAAACTTAATAAATTAATAAAAAGAAATATGATAATATTTTAAACCGCTAAAATACTTCATATAAAAATTATATATATTTGGCAACATAAAAGTAGACTTGATAATTCATGTATTTGTATTGTATTTTATATAAAAAATAATGTGTCACAATTCATATAGACACAAAAAATATGAAATACATTTATTTTATTTTTATTAAACCTGTATTTGATTTTTCTAAAAGGCATAAGTATAAAAAAAATTCCCCCAAACTAAATTAATCATCCAAGCCTCTTGTTGATTTTTTAAAATAAATTAAGCCTTCAAATATTTTTTTCACCAATTGAGCCTTTATTAAATAAAAATAACACCTATCCAACTAGGGCTAAAATTGGATGAAAATAGATATTTAATTGTTTAATTGGATGAAAATAGATATTTAAATGTTCAATTAATATAAAATAAAATATTTAAGTTAGATTGAATGCAATAAAATATCAAAAATTTAAATGATTATTAAATTTTTATTCAAATGCTTTCTTTTAGATAACTAAATAATTTTATATATCTAAAGGATTGAAGTATTGTTACATCAAAATTGTTCTAACTGAAATAACTAGTATACAAAAATCAAACAACAAAAGTCGGTTAATTTAGACCCCAATTAGTGTAGACATTGTTATTAACACACTTTGCTGTGAAATGAGTCAACCCTGATAGTCACAATCTAACCACTTCTTTAGTATGACTATGAACTTGTGTTGCAAATTTCTACAATTTTCCATTTAGCCTATTATTTCTCTCTCTCTCCACACATGATAAATATGAGCACCTTGCTATCCTTCATATAATGGAAATTAAGGGTTTCCATATAATAGTCCAAATTGAATCCACTTTTCACAATAAAGCTCAAATATAAAGGATGCAAGATTTGTTCCAATCCAAGTTATGTATAATTATTGTTGTAACGGTTTTGGAGACCGCCAGACATATTTGAAAAACAAAAGAAATAAAGTTGACACTAATATTTTTTGATTAGGTGTTATTGGTCACCTATTAAAATTTATTTTATAATAAAATTTTAAAAATAATTAAAATTTATTAAAAAGATAATTTTTTGATTTGCAAAAAACAGTTTGGGTTCGAAAGTTGATTAAGCGTAGGAAAGGATTGGCACCCCACAGTGCCTATTTAAAACAGTATCAATTAAGCATATGTTATATTTTAATATTGATAAAATTGTCTTAAATTTGGTATTGAAAATTTAATTTTCTCAATTTTCTTTAAAAACATATTTTTAGTATGCTTGAAAAATAAATAAGAACTTTATATTGAAAAATTCCTACAAATATTCCAATACTCTAGCAATATTAAAAGGAATCATCTCACTTTAGGAACATTTAAGAATCGTTACTTGGAATTTTCAAAGATCCTATTCTCGGTGAGTCATGTTTATTTTCAGCATAAAATATAATATTTTTTTAAAACAAATATTGTTTTTCAAAACTCATTTCTACGCCATTAAAAAAAACAAGAAATATTTATTGAAAATTAATCTAAATGCTCTAATACATTGTTAGCATTTTAGATAAATTTTCTTACCTAAAGATTTCTAAAGAATCACTACTCGGATTTCTTTAAAATCTCATCCTCAAAAAATTTTTGTTTATTTTAAAAAATATTAAAAATCATGTAATAATATAATTATCCACAAATACATTTATTTCTTAAAAACATTCTCCTATTTATTAAGAAAAACTATTCAAGTTAAAGAAAATGATTATAAAATTAAAAAAATTTTCTTATTGAAATGAAACTTTTAAATATTCCAATACTTTGATAATTTTTAGAAGGCTTTTCTCACCTAAAGAATTATCAAGAATCACTACTCGGACTTTCCAGAGTCCCATTATAAAAAATTTTATTTACTTTAAAATCATGTAATAATATCATTATCTATAAACATATTTATTTCCAAAAGTGCATATTTTCATATAAATTACTCAAATTGAGAATAATAATAAAATGAAAATCTTTCATATTGAAAAAAAGGCTTCTAAATATTCCACTACTTTGGCTATTTTAGAAAATATTTTCTTACCTATGGAATTCTATAAAATCACTACTCAGATTTCCTAAGGTCCCATCATCAAAAAATTTTATTTCATTAAAAAATATATAATGCTAATAATCAATTAGAATATGTATACAAATATATTCATGTATATATTGATTATACTTTAATCATCTTTACTTATCTTCCAATTATCACTAACATTTTTTAAGTGAACAAAGTAAATACAAAATTTTATTGAAAATTTTCTTAGATACCCCGATACTTTGGTGATATTTTAGAAAAATTTTCTCACCTAGAGATTTTTTAGAAATCTCTACTTAGACTTTCTTAGAATCCCATCCTCAAAAATTTTTATTCACTTTGTCTTTTCTTACTTAATTAATTGTATCTTTCTTGATCTAATTTTTAAACTTTGATTATACCAATTTCATTACTAAAAAAGTCATTATACATTATTATTAACATGTATCAAATTTTTAAAAAATAAACAAATGAAACTTTTCTGTATTGAATATTTTCCTAAATGCTTCATTACTTTAGTAGTATTTTTAGAAAATATCCTCACCTTTCATTATTCGGATTTCTCTAAATATCATTCTTGGAAATTTTCATTTAATTTATTATTAATAAGTGAAGAACAAATTTGCATTTAAAAATAAATTAAGGTGCAAAAACTAAATTGCATAAAGATCAAAATGAACATGGAAATTTAACCAAACTAGTAATGAAATGAAAATGCATAGGGTTTAAATTATAATCATATATGAAACAACGTTAGAGAAATATAAATGATGATATAAAGCATACATGAAAATAAGCCTTATTGTAAAATTTTAGCATCTTTTAAAAACTTTGTAAAGTTGTAAACAATCCAAAAAGAAGTAGGTGAAACAATACTATTAACAAGTCAAAAAACCAAAATAGAAAAAGAAATTTCAGCCTTTCTGTAAGCATTCATCACACTATTGAGACCAATGGATTCAATGAATATTTAAAAAATAATGACCAATCCAACTTAGCATCAAACAAATAAACTTGGCATCAAAAAATCAACTTGGAAATGCATTGACCACAACTTCTATAACGTCAAGCCAAAGATGCATATGGCATGCAAAGAAAAGAAAGTCAATTTTGTCCACTCTAAATTATGTAAATGAGAACACTGCAGTAGCTAAAAATAACAAAGAAAAATAATTGAAATCATGTCGCATGAAATAACAAAAGAAGTCAACTTGAAACTTTTTTCTACCTTGGCTTGCTTCCTCTCTTCCCCTTTTGGTAGCTTCCTTCCTCTTCCTTTTGGTAGCTTCCCTTCCAGCCCCTTTCTTTTGGTAGCTTTTTCTCCTTTTCTTTTTATTTTCTCCTCTTCTTTCACCTTTCTATTTGGCTTCCTTCTTTTTTTTTTTTTAGCAGCATCTTTTTCTTCATTTTTTACATGTTTAATGCTTTTCTTCCTAGACTTTTAGCCCTTTCTTCCCTCTTGACCAAACTTCCCAACCCTCTTTAATAGTCAACTCAAATAAAAAAAAAAAAGATTTCATTCTTGATAAATATAGAGTTTTTGATGAGATTTCATCAAAGGGTCAAAGCTTATCTTTTTATTATTTAATGGAGCCACCTTTAACCATTGGATCAAGATCAATAAAAGATCCCATGGTCTATATTATTCATTGCAAATGTTGGATTTTTATCCTCCGAATACATGAAAAGACTATTTTACCCCTAGTGCAAAAATTTTTATATTTAGGCAATTTTCTTAGAAATCAATGTTCCCATGCTCATTTTTAGGAATTTTAAAACACCAAAAAATCATGAAATATTATAAAATTAAGATCTGAAAAGTTTCATGAAAATCCAAGCTCAAAAAGGTCAAATTACAAAAATACCTTTATAAGGGTATTTTGGTAATTTCATATTTTTCAAGGTACTACTATGATTTCAAATGCACCAAAAATCATGAAATATTATGAAATTAATATCTAAAAAGTTCATGAAGATCCAAGCTTGGGAAGGTCAAATTACAAAAAAACATTTATAGTGGTATTTTGGTAATTTCACACTTCCCACGATATGACTATGATTTCAAATGCAAAAAAAAAAAAATCATGAAATATTATGAAATTAAGATATGAAAAGTTTCATGAAAATCCAAGCTCAAAAAGGTCAAATTACAAAAATATCTGTTATAGGGTATTTTTATAATTTTTACTTCCTAGTGCAATAAAAATTTTTGGTGTTTTAAAATTCGCTAAATTTGATTTTAAACCATATTAATTTCAATTAGACTTTGAACTTTGAAGATTGCCCCAGTGCTATTCATTTTGATTAAGTTTTGTGTAATTTTAACTCATGTTGACTTTAGGATTTACTTGTTTCATTTATTCTTTATTTCTCATGCATCTACATAAAAAAGTATCATTCATATATATCCCATGCAAAAGAATTTGATGGTAATTATATGGGTTTCCTTTTTCTTTGTTTATTAGGCCTAAATATCGATGCATTTTATAGGCTTTTTAAGGGGCCTTTTTATGGGCTTTAAATGGGCTTTGTTCAATCATGATAAAAATGTTTCAAATAAAATTCGGTATCTACAGCTACCTCTCTTTACGTAGTTTTAGAATAAAAAATAATGCAAAGACATAGACAATAATTTTATTTGAATGATGATTTTGAAAAAGATTTAAAAAAAAAAAACTTGTTTGAAAATTGCTCCCCCCAAACAAAGGCTTTGAAACTTAAAAAAAGGCTTCCTTTAAACAGAGACTTTGAAAAAAAAAATCTTTTGCCCAAAGGTCTTAAAAATTATACTTGAAGGTCTTAGAGATTATGCTCGAAGGTCTTACAAATTTTAAAATTTTTGTATGCTCCTCTAATCAGAGGCATTAAAACTGTAAAAATTTAAAATGTTTTATTTGAAGGTCTTGAAAATTATGCTTGGAGGTCTAGAAAGTATGCCCAGAGGTCTTACAAATCTCAAAATCTTTGAATGCTCTTTTCAATCTGAGGCATTGAAACTTTAACAATTAAAAAAAAGTTTTGGCTAGAGTTTTGAAAATTATGCTCGAAAGTCTTAGAAATTATGCTCAAAGATCTTACAAATCTCAAATCTTTTAATGCTTCTCCAATCAGAGGCATTGAAACTTTAAAATTTAAAATGTTTTGCATAGAGGTCTTGAAAATTATGCCCGAAGATCTTAAAGATTATGTTTGGAGGTCTTACAAATCTCAAAAAGGTCTTAAAGATTATACTTAGAGGTCTTACAAATCTCAAAATCTTTGAATACTCCTCTAATCAGAAGTAATGAAACTTTAAAAATTTAAAATGTTTTCCCCTAATCAAAAAGGTTTTGAAACTTTAAAATCTTGTTTTTCTTTTCTTTCTCTTTTTCTTTTTATTTTGAAACTAGTTTGGAAATGACTCATGATGTTATGGCTCGAGGATTTCACAAGTTGTAATTGTTTCGAAATCATTTTTCATACTTCAGTCTTTTATTTGAATAATTCTTCCTTTAAAAGCAAAGTTCAAATTTTTTTGAAAAATATATTAAACATAATGCATGAATGCAATAAATGTAATGCAAGTACTATTAGAAACCAATATGACTCATCCAAATTAGGGTAATAAGGTTTCTTACATCAAATTTTTTTTAGCTTCTTTTTTTTAAAATATTTACAAAGTTAATAAATGCAATCATGATACAAATGTCTATTCTCATCAAATGATGCTAATTAATTTGTCAATGCGAATGCAAGAATGCAAATGCTTGATACAAATACATTTGACTTTTTCACAGTGCAAATGACAATGTTACTTTTATATAAATGTCCCTACAAATACCTTTTCTTGGGATGCATATGTCATGATGTGAATGTCTTTCTTGTGATGCAGATACAAGTGATGTAAATGTGAATGTCTTTTTCATGATGCAAGTATAGGTGATAAAAATGCAAATGTCTTTTTTCTTATGATGTAGGTGCTAGTGATGTAAATGCAAATGTCTTTTTTCTTGTGATGCAGATGCAAGTGATACAAATGCAAATTTTTTTTTCATGTGATGTGGATGCAAGTGATGCAAATACGAATGCAAATGTCTTTCTCAAGATGTACATGCAAGTGTAAATACAAGTTATACAAATGCAAATGTCTTTTTTTATGATATAGATATGAATGTAAATATCTTTCTCATGATGCATATGTAAGTATGAATGCGAGTGATGCAAATGCGAATGTCCTTTATTGTGATGCAAATGTGAATGCAAATATTTTTCTCATGATGCACATACAAGTATGAATGTAAGTGATACAATGTGAATGTCATTTCCTATGATGCAAATGTGAATGCAAATGTTTTTCTCATAATGCACATGTAAGTACAAATGCAAGTGATGCAAATACGAAGACTCTTTTTGTTTTTACAACATGCAGATTAAATGTTTTTGTAGTTAATGCAAATTCAAAGACTTCTATTTTTATTTTTTCATTTTTTTCATTTTTTTTCAAAAAATCTTTGTTCAAAATTTCAAGGTTCACCAAAAATGATCTCAATATCTTGTACAAATATACCCAACTTATCTCCAAACTTTTCCAAAGTAATTACAAAATTGTCCCACATAAAGTGTTTTTGTAATCAATGAGAAAAGCTAAAAACACATAACTTTTAAATCTCTTGCAAATTGATAATACTATTTGGAATGCTTATAATGGTATGATTGGCAATTCAATTTTTTTACTGGTGGGCATATTTCAAATAAGGCTTGATGATTACTATTTGGGATGATTGATAATTCGAAATTTTCACTGATGGGCATAGTCCAAGGAAGGCTCAATAAGGGCTAGAAAGATTTCTCTTGGGCTCACAAAAAAGATAATTTTTCTAAAACACTTTTCTTTTATTGAAAACATGATACTTTATTATGCATTAAAACTAATCATTATTTTTTGAAGAAAATTTGAGAAGAGAAAAGGGTTGGTTTTTTATTTTCACACTTTGGTGAAATGCAAAGTCTTTAATGGGTATTGATCCTTTAAAAAGTTTTGCATTGTGACTTTTTATTCCAGATATAACCTTAGAATTTTGAAATTTTTTTGGGGTCTCAAGGGTGGTTATAGCTATAAACTGCCCTTTTTGAGTTTTCACCTTAGAGCTATATTTTTTAACAATGAAGAACTTGGTAAAATCTTCAAGGATATAACTATTCAATCCAAGTGTGCACATTTGATCAGAATGGACTTTTCAAGGTATGTAATGTAGGCCAAGGTTTAAGTTTATGAAAAAATAGATAAATACACTCAAAATATATTATTATGGGTAATTAAGCCAAGGATCTTACAGAGCATTCTCTGGATGAAAAGCCATGTGTCTATCTTTCTTTGCTCTTTTTTTTTTTAATTTGATTAACACGCTATGCACTTAAAAAATTCAAAACTAATCCGAAAGAGGAAAAGAATTTTTTTGAAAGGGGTTAACGGTCCAAACATAATTATGAAATAAATAGGGACTTAAATGATTCATGGTCATTTTTTTTAAAAGAAACTTTTCAATTTTAAGCATTCATGTTTGATCTAATATGAACTTTTTAAAGGTTGTAAAGTAGGTTAAGGTTTAAGGTTGTTAAAGAAAATGACAGAAAGGTCCAAAATAAGTATTTAAGGGTATTTAAAACCAATTATCATTTTTTTGTTTGAAGGATACATTCTGAGGTCTATTCTTTTTACTTTCCACCCATTCATTTTTTTCCTTATTTCATTCTTCCTTTCATTTCCTTTCTCTTTTTTGTTTGTTTTTTGTCTTCTTTCACTTAGTAAATTTAAAACTTATTGTAAACTTTCATATTGAGCCTTTGCCTCAACATACGAGATTCCATTTAGGCATCACTATTCTTAACCCTTAAATGTGTATTTTACCTTTCGGTGTGGAGGGTGATCCTTAGTTAGGGTTTATTTTGAAAGAATTTAATCAGACTCAAAAAGGTAATAAATGATAAATTTCTATATTTGTGAAAGGATAATGAAAGACAACCATTTATCATTTCAAGTATAAAAACTTAAATCGAAGAGCAATTCCCTTTAGGAAATTAATGTCGAAAAAAGGTTTTCATTTCAATAATTTTTTTAGTTGTTTTTTACTTGTCCCTTTTCCAAAACTTTGAATTTGCTAGAACTTTATTGGATTTTGTTCAAATTTTCTAAGTGCATGATGTCATAACCATTTTTTCCCTTTCTCTTTTTTTTTTTTTTGGATATTTGACTTCATCTTTAACAATCAAATTCTTGAATTCTATTCACTTTTTACCTCGGACTCTCATTTTTAAAGTGCATGTTCGACATTTTCAATATCAAACACTTTTTTTAAAGGTGGACTTTTAAAGATATCTTTATTTTGCCTCCCAATGCAAAACGATCCTTGGCCAGGGTTCATTTTAGGAATAACAAATTTAATAGGGTTAAAAGGATAGCAAGTGGATAATTTTTCTATAAGTGAAAGATAGAGAAAGTTAGCCTTTCATCATTTCAAATACGATCACTTGGTTAAAAAAGTAATTTATTTGAAGAAATAGATAAAAAGTTCCTCTTTATTTTTGTTTTCATTTTTTTGTTTTTTACTTTTTTGTTTTTATTTTGTTTTTTACTTTTTTGTTGCAACCATCAATCATTTTTGTGTGACTGATGCCCCATATTATTTTCTTACTCAAGGTTCTTATAATGGTAAAAATCAAGTCATATGAAAGGTTCAAAATTTGAGTCACTGTTCACAAAAAGCTCATATTGGTTCTAAATTATTTGGAATTTTCAGAGAAAAAGATATTAAGGCATGAAACTAATTATCTTAGGCAAGAAGGAATTTTGCTTTTTTTAGTCACTGTGCCTTAAGACAGGAAACAACAGTTCCTTGAGAAAGAAAGTTTAGGCATTTTTCTTATCTTTGTGATCGAAAGAATTTGGATAGTTCAATCATATTGGCAAAATTTGATATACATTGAACTATCAATTAAAAATTTTAAAAAGTATCTTGTTTGATTTTTGAAATTTTTTGAAATTCAAAATAAATTTTCAAAATTGGTTTCTTTTGTTAATTGCCCAAAAACTTATCACAGTTTCAATGTATCAAATGATAATAAGGTTTGTAAGTGGAAATTCATATCTCTTAAAAGATTATGACTGGTGAGTAAAATTATTTGAAAAGATTGAAATATAATAGTGGTTAAGGAAAAAATGTAATGGTATTGGATGAGTTTTTTTTTTTAGGTAATCACCAATTACTTCGAGATTGTCACCAAAAATCATAAATTTCCTTTTGAAAAAGCCTATATTATTTTATTTTTTATTATTTGATCTTGAAAATTGCTTATATCGGACTTTATTATGAATCTTTTTTTTTTGTGAAATGCTTTTCATTTTTTGATTTTGAAAACTAATTATGTGGGACTATTATTTAAACAAATGCATAGAGATAAAATTTCATTGAAATCATTCATTACTTCCAAAATAAAGTTTATCAAGATTAATTTAAATAATACCTAAAGACACCATGCGCATTTCATGTATAAAAGGTTAAAGGTTCAAAAGAAAACTGTTCTATCTTGATCTTTCAGCACACAAAACCTTCTTCCACATTTCAACTCTTCATGTTTTGCAACTAGATAGAGTTGACTTCCATTGTTCCCTTAGTTCTAGAGCTAGAATATCACTCTTGATAAGATTTTCAACCTTTTCTTTTAGCTGTTTACATTTTTCAATTGAATGGCCAGTTGTCCCTATATGATAATCACACTTGCTATTAGGATCACAACTCGTTGTTGATGGATTAGGTGTTATTTTTAGAGGCATAAGAGTGAAGTATCGGCCTTCTATTAGCAAAGGTAAAAGGTGAGAAATAGGGATTAGAAATTTCTCTTATTCATTTATTTTCCTTTTTGGATTTTTTGTTGGTCAGGTGGTAGGCTTAAACGTAGAGATAACTGGTCATTTGGGGATAAAGATTTGTTGGAAAACTTAGGTACTGGCTTTGTAGACACCTCAATCTATCTGGGGTTCTACTTAGGTTAATTTTGTTAATAAAAAAATAAAAAAATAAGTAGTTGAGTTTATGTGAAATTGTTGAAACTAGTTTGTAAAGTTGGAGTTGGGTCTAAAGTTAAAATTCAAAGGAAATTGGGATTCTTTTCTAAATTGGAGTTCTTAGATTCAAAACCTTATAAATACATGCCCACACAGATCATACAAAGACACAAAAAAATTAGAGAGAAAGGCAGAAATTAGAGAAAATAGTTAAGAAAATTTTTTGAAGATTTTTTGGGGTTAAAAAAAATTTTTTTTGGAAAAAATTTGAAAAATTCTCAGATTCCAATGATTTTTTCCAGTCTTTGTCTTAAACTGTGCCAAGCAAAGCCAGTTTTTAAGCCATTTCAGCTTTTCTTCCTGCAGTTAAGCTACACTGTAGCCATTAGAGTCGAGTTGCCTCCTATTTTAGGTTTTTTTTCACTTTATTTATTTATTTATTTGAGTATTTTTGCATGATTAAATTTTAGAAAAAAATAAAAATAAAAAAGGTAAAAAATAAAATAAAATTTGAGAATAAATGTTAATTATCCAATGATGGAATTTATAGAAATTTCAAATGGTAAATTTTTATAAAATTCTTAGATGAGAAATTTGTCTAAATTTGTCCCAAATGGAGGAATAATTTAGATAAAGTTTTAATAACAATAATTAATATTTATTTTAAAAACAAAAAATAAAAAAATATTGATAAAAATTTTGGAATTAAGTACAAATTACCTAAAGATAAGATTCTTAAAAATTTCAAATAGTAAATTTCTAAGAAATCTCTAAGTGAAAAATTTTCTCTAAATGTCCCAAATGAGGAAATTTAAATAAAAGTAATTGTATTTTTTTCAAATTTGGTTGAAAATATTTTATAATTATCAAATGATGAGATTCTTAGAAATTTCAAATGGTAAATTCTTAAGAAATCTCTAGGTGAGAAATTTCTTTAAATTTGTCCTAAATGGTGAAAGAATTTAAATGAAATTTCAATAAAAAATAATTGTCACATTATTTTCCTTTGAAGACAAAAAAATAATAAATAAAGAAAAAATATTTCTAAATTGACCAAAATGGTGAAAATTTTAGAAATTAAAAGAAAATATTTCTAAATTGACCCAAATGGTAAAAAATTTAGAAATCCAACAAAAAAAGAGAGAATTTCTAAGTAGGCCCAAATGGTGAAAAATTTAGAAATTCAAAAAAAAGAAAATATTTCTAATTTGACCCAAATGGTGGAATAATTAGATATATTTTCAACAAAAAAAGAATAATAAATAAACCTTTTTCTGACGATAGAGTATCTTCAAGGAAACAAATAGGATCCATGAATACTCTTGAGGTGAGAAAATATTTTTAAGAACTCTATTAGATTGATAGTAGAATCTTGTAAATTATTTTCAATATTTCAACATAAAAATTTGAAACCATTAGATTCAATACCTAAGGATTAATTGAAATAAAATGGTACCATCATTTGGATGAGCATGTAGGGGTGCTATAACCTTCCCCACATATAACAGAACTCTCGAATCCTGTTCTAGCTTGTAGACCCGAACCTATTCTTTTAGGGACTCTTAGTCAAGCTTAGGAGCTCTTTAAAAAGATAGATTCTTAGGTGGCCAATCATATCTAGTAAAAAAGATTAGTGGTAACTCCTTAATTTGTTAAGTCTAGCTATAGATTTATAGATCTATATGTTATAACAGTTTGGCAATTCCACTGGGATGCTATAGAAAGTCAGGCCATAACTTTTAAATTTATCCTATCCTTTGACCTAATGGTTTTAAACTGTAATTATTTGTTTACTAACATTTTTCCTTTTTTGTCTTTTATTTTATTTTTAAGGCATGAAACCTATATGTTCCTTCACACACACTATCACATGCATTTACATTACATGAGCTTTATACCCGAGTTTCATCCCTCTTAAGGGGGAGTAAAGTACATACGCCCTCGTGAGATGATAATCTCCACAATGGCTAGTGAAATACTCCCACTCAAATTGAATCCTTCCTACCCTATGATGGGTGAGGATTAGACTGCCTTATTAGTCTGTGATAAACAATGATGTAAGAAACAATTTGGAAACCTTTAATGGTCAAAGTCACTTAACCTTACATATAGTGTACACTTAAGAGGCTAGCTTTAGGATAGAACCCTTCCTACCTAATGATAGATGTAACCTGAATCTAGGATACAAGAAGGAATAGTTTGTGATCTAACTATTGTGTTTGTTTGACTTTATGCATTTGCATTACCATATCATGCATCGTTTTAATTGTCATATGTAACATTCTACATCAGCATCATTTTTATTTCATCCATGAAAATGTACATTTCATTCATGCATTAACATATCGTGCAGAAAGCCTAACATATCATTTTTTATCATAATTGTGGTGCTCAAGGTTCAAGGATAGCTCCACCAAGCAACCTCATTCACCAATACAATACGAAGGCTTAGCCTAAATAGATAGAATAAAAAAATTTTCAATCATTTTGAAAGGATAGAGAAAGCCTAAGAGAAGTTAGAAGAGGAGTTGAATAAGATTTTGGAGGCTTTAAACAAATTAAATAAGGGAAAGAGTATAGAAAAAAGTACTAGCTAATAAGATCATCCATCATAAGAGGTGATTGACCTTTTATACCCTATTGGCTTTGGGCCTCATCAAGCCCAGTCCACTCAAGATTCACCATCACAGCAGTTTATATATCTTGTAGGATATACATTCCTTAGAATGCCATCAACTTCAAATCTAGGATAGTATCGAAGTTATGTAAATCATGTCTTTACTGAGAAAACAATAGAACCAATATCAATTCCTAATTTGAATGATCCAGAAGAGAAAGAAAAGTTGAAGCCCAAGGAAAAAGAGACTTTAGAATTCTCAAAAGCTGAATAGAAGATGAACTTGTTAGAGGAAAGACTGTAAGCAAAGAAAGGAGTTAGTTTTTATGGTTTAGTGGACACAGCTGGGCTCTGTTTAGTCCTGGATGTTGTTATTCCTCCAAAATTTAAAGTGTCAGAGTTCGAGAAGTATGATAGTACAAAGTGTCCAAAAACCAACATTATCATATACTGTAAAAAAATGGTTGTCCATGCTAATAATGAGAAGCTATTGATGCATATATTTCAAGATAGTCTTATAAGCTTTGCTGCTAGATAGTATGTCCAGTTATATAGGACCCGCATTCATTCTTAGAGTGATATGACCTATGACTTCATTAGTTAATATTGGCATATCATAGATTTAGCCCCAGATTACTTTTTTTTACAGAATATGAAAAAGAAAGTGACTGAATCATTTAAAGAGTATGCCCAGAGGTGGAGGGATATTGCTTATCAAGTGTAACTTTCTCTGACTGAGAAAAAATTCACAGTGTTGTTCGTCAGCACCTTGAAATCTCTCTATTATGAAAAGCTGATAGAGAATGCAATAAAAAATTTCACTGACATGGTGATCTCAGGTGAAATCATTGAGAATGTCAAAGTTAAAAAAAAAAAGAGAAAACAAGAAGGCATCAGAGAATAAAGAGATCGAAGCTCAAACTATGAGCTTTGTAGACAGTTTAAGGGATATCAACCATATCCACATGGTTACTCTTCATATTATCCTATTGTGAACAATACCTCATCTTACCCATACCACAACCATCTTACTCATCCACATATCAGCTTATTTTTTAGCCCCTAAGCTCCCAAATATAACCTTAACATTCAACCTCTTGCAAGACCCTAAATTCATCCTGTTAGCCCAATAAGTGGTTCACAAGAACAATGAATTACTCGAGAAAAACCTGTATTTGATCCAATCTGCATGACTTATACAGAGTTATATCGAGAGCTCTACAATAACCACTTGATTACCCCAACCATGTAGAGCCACTTAAGCCACTTTATCCCAAGTGGTATGATCTTATAGCCCACTATGACTACCATTATAGAATTATTGACCATTCCACTAAGAATTGCACTGTTCTAAAGCATAAGATGCTACAATTGATCAAGAATGAAATGATAAACTTTAATCAATGATGGGCAACAACACCTAATATTAGTGGCAATCTATTGCCTAATCATAATGTCAATGCTCTGAGTGAAAATCAAGAACAAGTTGATTCAAAAGGCCTGAAGAGTTACAATAAATCAGGAAGCCAGATATTAAGAAGGATCATTCACCTGATTGCACGGAGGCATAATTTTGAAGAATGATGATAAGACTAGTTGAAAGTTTCTTATCATTTTAAGATTTTTTAGAGTAATGTTAGAATTTCTTTTATGCAATAGGATTTCATTTGTTATCATTTTAATAAAAGGTAAGGATAATGCATTTCATTTTCTCTTTCATTCAACCATGGTTCCATACTTGGTTACTTTTCATACTTTTCATTCCCATTCTTAAATTTCAAATGATGAATATTTAGACAATAATAACAATAATTTTGAAATTTAATTTTGAGAACTCATTCACATTGATCTGAGAAGACTATTTGGGTAAAATAAGCTAGCTACTAGTAGATGTGAAATAGATATGTTTTAAAAATGTGCAAAGATCCATGAGTTTATTTTTGTTCAATATATGAAGTTCAAGGAAAACAATCACATTTGAGATGAAAAATGGCCATATTTCTTTTACCATTAAAAAAATCATTCATTGCTACCCCTTTGAGCTTATTATGATTTTTTTTCTAAAAAAACCTTAACCAAGGATCACCCTTTACACTGGGGGCCATTTTTTTTTTTAAAAAATAAAGAGAGGTAAAAGATCATAAAAGGTTTCAAAGAGATAAAGAAAAGTAAAATGAAACAAAGAGAGAAAAGAAAAATGCCACAAACAAGTTGAGGCAAAGTTATGAGAATTCTTTTGTGAGGAATGAGATGAAAAAGGAAAAAGTAGGAAAATGATGTGGAATAGGGCAAAATGCCAAGTTGTTTTGAATGATGAGAAATGATCTTTTGGTTTTTAACCCTTTAAACATATGTTGTGAGACTAATTTACCCATTTCTTTCATGACCTCTCACCATAGCCTATATTACAACCTTTAAAAGTCCATTTGGATCAAGTGTGAATGCTTAAATTGAATGATCATATGTTGGACTAAGGCATACTCGTGATGGAACAATGGAATCATGCTATATTGCTTTAGAAATTGAAGTGTAAGAGATACCACTAATGGATGGAAAAAGATGAAAAAATAAAAAAAAGAGAAAAAAAGAAAAAAAATAAAAGAATGGAAAAAAGATGAAAATGAGAAAAAAGAAAAACTAAAATTAAAAACCCGAAAGGACGATTTGGGTTGAAAATCTCTGAGTTAAGAATTGGATAGATAGTTCACATGTATGAAAGGTCAAAGATATTTGAAGATCTCTCAAAGTTGGGGCAAAGTTCAATGTGCTCAATGTGATTTTAAAAAGTCAATGGAATAAGTTTTTGAAAAAGAATTCAAGATTAATGTTAAGAATTGTTTGAGTATTCATTGTTTAGATATTGTTTGTCCATTTCAATATCATTTTCAAGGACATATTTTGAATTTGATCCTTTACCCAATTGTTTTTATACTAAATTCGTTCTTCATTGATTACCTTTCTTTTAATTCACTTTGTGCTCTTTTATTCTCACATCCCTAGAATAAATTAAAAAAATATATGATTGCATTATAATTGTAAAAAATTGAAATGATGATGTGCATAATATTCTTTTGAAAAGAAATCCATGATGATAGAGGGAGGAAAAATGATGAAGAGATGGTAAAAACTTGAAAAAATGACATATGGGATGGCCAAATGATGAAGATGGTAATGGATTGCTTAACAAAATGAATAAAAGGCAAAAATCTAAAAAGATGATATGATCCATAAATGTATATGGAGATGGATTAGCCGATATAACTTATGAGTTGTGGTCAAATGATGAAAATAGTGTGGTCAAGGGATAAAATTTGTTTTGTAAGCACTGATGAGCCTATGAGTCGAGTGATGGAAAATGTGAATCAATTGATGAAATGGCTAGTGCTAAAAAGCCTGTTAGCTATAATTAAATGATGAAAATAATATGGATTGATGAACAAAACTTGTTCTGAAGTGGTTAGTGCTAAGAAGCCAATGAGTAACAGCCGAATGACGAAGGATAAAAACTTGATCTGAAATTGCTAATGCTGAGAAGTTTATGAATGATGATCAAGTGATGGAAATGACAAGGATCGATTGACGAAATTTGTTCTAGAGTGCTAAAAAGATAAAAATGAAAAAAGGTGAGATGATAGGGTCTTGAGAGCCATATTACCACATTTTGATTAGAATTTCATGACATTGATATCTGCATTACATGCATTATGTTGGCATTATTTTTTGGAGAATGTTTAAAACTTTGGTTTGGATATGCATTGCATAATGCAGTAAACATTTGAATCATGATTAAGAATATGGCATTATGAGAATTTAGATTGTTGCATTTGCATCATTGAGAAAATATTTGCATTATTGATCATGACGTTCATTGTATGCACAATTTTGAGTCACTTGAAAAAGAATTAAGAATCCTTTGATAAGAATTTTTGAGTTCTCAAATGAGAATCTGTGAATTTTAAATGAGAATTTTCAAACTCAAATGAGAAGCTTTAAATTTCAAATAAGAATCTTTAAGTTGTGAAACCCAAAATTTGTTAAATATGACTCTTTGAACTCAAATGAGAATCTTTGAATTTCAAATGAGAATCTTTAAGGTGTGAATCCCAAAATTTGTTGAATGTGAATCTTTGAACATAAATAAGAATCTTTGAATTTCAAATAAGAATCTTTGAGGTGTGAAACCCTAAAATTTGTTAAATGTAAGCCTTTGGACTCGAATGAAAAGCTTTGAACTTTTAGATGTGAATTTCCAAAATTAAAATGAGAATCTTTAAATGTTGGATGCGAATCTTGAGATCTTACAAATTTGAATCCTTATGAAATTGAAATTTTGAGAATCAAATTTCAATGAATTCTTACGAAGTTGAAAGGTTCTTGTGAATCTAAACATTTGATTTTCGAACTCAAATTGTGAATCTTTGAGTTTCCATTATAAATTTCATCAGATCTAATTTATGACTCCTCTAGATATGATCGTCAGTGAGCCTTTTATTTTCTAAAGTTATGGTGCCTCTCTTTAGAGGAGCATTTTTATTTTCTTAAAGTCGTTGAACCTCTGTTTAGAGGAGCTTTGTTTTTTTAAAAAAAAAGAGAAAAGTGTCGAGTTGAATCTTGATTGGGTGTCTACGTCTTTGTATAATTCCTGTTTCAAAAAAAATATGCAAATTGGGGCAGCTGTAGACACCCCAATCTGTCTGGGGTTCTACTTGGGTTAATTTTGCTAATAAAAAAATAAAAAGATAAAAAATAAAAAAATGAAAAAATAGGTAGTTGAATTTATGTGAAATTATTGGAACTGGTTTGTAAAGTTGGAGTTAGATTTAAGGTTAGAATTCAAAGGAAATTGGGATTCCTTTCTAGATTGGAGTTCTTAGATTCAAAACCCTATAAATACATGCCTAAACAAATCACACAAAGAAACAAAAAATTAGAGAGAGAGGCAGAAATCAGAGAAAACAATTAAGAAAATTTTTTGAAGATTTTTTGAGGTTTTAAAAAATTTATTTTTGGAAAAAATTTGAAAAATTCTTACATTCTAATGACCTTTTCCAGTCTTTATCTTAAGCCGAGCTAAGCAAAGCCACTTTTTAAGCTATTCCAGTTTTTCTTCCTGCAATTGAGTTGCACTGTAGCCATTAGAGTCGAGTTGCCTCATGTTTTAGGTTTTTTTTCTTCACTTTATTTATTTGTTTATTTTTTTGAGTATTTTTGCATGATTAAATTTTAGAAAAAATAAAAATTAAAAAGGTAAAAAATAAAATAAATTTTGAGAATAAATATTAATTATCCAATGATGAAATTTATAGAAATTTCAAATGGTAAATTTTTATAAAATTCCTAGGTGAGAAATTTTGTCTAAATTTGTCCCAAATGGTGGAATAATTTAGATAAAGTTTTAATAACAATAATTAATATTTATTTTCAAAACAAAAAAAATTAAAAAAATATTGATAAAAATTTTGGAATTAAGTACAAATTACCTAAAGATGAGATTCTTAAAAATTTCAAATGGTAAATTTTTAAGAAATCTCTAAGTGAGAAATTTTCTCTAAATTTGTCCCAAATGGTTGAATAATTTAGATGTAATTTAAATAAAAGTAATTGTATTGTTTTCCAAATTTGGTTGAAAATATTTTATAATTATCAAATGATGAGATTCTTGGAAATTTCAAATGGTAAATTCTTAAGAAATCTCTAGGTGAGAAATTTCTTTAAATTTGTCCTAAATGGTGGAAGAATTTAAATGAAATTTCAATAAAAAATAATTGTCACATTATTTTCTTTCTGAAAATAAAAAGACAAATAAAGAAAAAGTATTTCTAAATTGACCCAAATGGTGAAAAATTTAGAAATCCAACAAAAAAAAGAATTTCTAAATAGGCCCAAATGGTGAAAAATTTAGAAATCCAACAAAAAAAGAGAGAATTTCTAAATAGGCCCAAATGGTGAAAAGTTTAGAAATAATGACCTAAATGGTGGAATAATTAGATATATTTTCAACAAAAAAGAATAATAAATAAATCTTTTTCTGATGATAGTCTCTTCAAGGAAATAAATAGGATCCTTGAATACTCTTGAGGTGAGAGAATATTTTTAAAAATTCTATCAGTTTGATGATAGAATCTTATAAATTATTTTCAATATTTCAACATAAAAACTTGAAACTATTATACTCAAGACCTAATGATAAAGTTAAAATAAAATTACCATCCTTTGGATGGGCATGTGAGGGTGTTATAACGTTCCCCACATGTAACCAAACTCCCAAACCCTGTTCTAGTTTGTAGACCCAAACCTATTCTTTTAGGGACCCTTAGTCAAGCTTAGGAGCTCCTTAAAAAGATAGATTCCTTAGGTGGCTAATCACATCTAGTAAAAAAGATTGGTAGTGATTCCTTAATTTGTTAAGTCTAAGTATAAATTTACAGATCCATATGTTATGATAAGCTTGGTTGGCAAAGATATAGGCTTTGATGAATACTACTTATGGCCAAGAAATAGGGTTGATGAAAAGGATAAGCATTATTATGATGAAGTTTTTCGGTAGATACCTCTCAAGTATGACTGTTTGTACCTCTCTTTTATTCTTTTTTTACATACTCCCATTTTTAACATTAGTTGCATCATTCAACTTAATCCTACCATTCTTATTTGCATTTTCTATCATTTCCCCAATAATCACCATATCAACAAAGTTTTTAGAGATATTTCCAATCATTTTTTCATAATAGGGAGTATTTAAGGAATTGTCAAACATGATAGTGAGTTTTTTCTCTGACAAAGGTGGTTGTACTTGGACTACCACATCTCTTCATCTATGTGCATATTCTTTTAAAATTTCATTGGCTCTCTTTTTCATATTTTACAGTGACAACCTATTAGGAGCTATGTCTAATACATACTTGTATTATGCTAGAAAGGCCCTAGCCAGATCATTCTAAAAGCAAATCTTACTTCGATCTAGTTGGCCATATCACCTTGTTGTAGGCCAGGTGAGACTATCTTGAAATCAATGGATTAACAACTCATCATCATAAGCGTGGCTTGTCATCTTTTGGCAGTATATGGTAATATGTGTCGAATGATATTTTATTCTATCATACTTCTTAAAATTTGGGACTTTAAATTTTGATGGAATGACAAGATCAAGCACTAGTCTAAGCTCGTTAACATCAACACTCCCATATATATCATGGCTTCAATTGCCTTCAATCTTTTTTCCAACAAACCATATTTATCCTTCATCACCATTTCTCCTAATGGATCCAGCACCCTTTTTAGTTGCTCATATTCTTTTGGATTATCTAAATTAGGCATATCAATAGAGTCATAAAAAGTAGGCCTAGAATTGACATTTATCTGAACTGGAGGTAACTTGGTAGAAGTATCCATATAAGGTTGATGAGTTACTGGAGGTGCTTGTGACATATGAGGGTTTCGAGCATATGGATGCATGAACCTAGGTGCATACAATGATGCTTCAACAACTATTTCCTTCTTTGCCCTGTGTGTTTCAATGATTCTTTTCCCTCTACTAACATCTGTTTTAATTTTGCCAACTATCTATCTATATTCTATTGTATTCCTGTAACTGTTTCCTTGATCTCTCTTTGGACCCTTTCCATTTTGTTCATCCGACTTGCATTTTCATTTTCCATGATTCTAGTAAAGCTCGAGCTGTTGCAAGTGCATAGATTTATCTTGTTTTCTAGGATGCACTATCCTTGAACCTTTTATTGACTACCAAAAGTAAAAAATGCATGGCATGAATTATATTTTCAAAAATATCTTTTTGCTTCAAAGGTTTGATGAAAGTATATTGACAATTGTCATTCCTTATCCTTAGCTGGCATGAAAAACAATGAATTCAAACAAATGATGCACGATATGCAAGTTAAATTTTATTATTATTAAATAAGCCTAAATTCTATCATATATTCAAATCAAGTTATTTAAAGACATTCTTTTGCTTCAAAAATTTAATGTATTTGCAACCATCGCTCTTTTTCATAGGCTCCTTTAGGCGTACCATTAAAATGAAATGTAAACAAAGATGTTTATTCATTTTCAAAAATTTTGAGTTTAAACATCATGAACTATCTTAAGACTAGGGCTAAAAACTGTTAGACCCGCTCTTACTCTCTTTGTCTTTAAAAAATCCAAAAATAATTGACCATAATTGCTTGAGAGTACAATCTTTGCTTTAAAACTTCTACTTTTTGTTCATTATCTTAACTAGTTTGACTACCGCCTACAACATTGTCGGCTATCTCAACATGGATTGGTGAAAGATTCTTGTAAATGTTTGGCTTCATTTCAACATTAAAACCTAAATATTTGACTTTCATCAGTCCTTGTATCCTATGTTTCAAAATTGTGCAGTCTTCCAAAAAATAGCTTGCAATGCCAAAATGGTATTCATATCGGGCATTAGGATTATACCATTTGAGAAAAGATGGTTTGTAGGGTTTAGCAGGGATAAGAGTAATGAGGTAATTTTTAGGAGCAGTGGGTATAACTTTGTGTAAGACATAGGTATTAGATCAATAGGGGTTTTTCTTTTGGTGTTGCAAGAGTTTTTCTATTCTATGGTTGGTTTGCTTTGCTAAAAAAATTGTGGTATAGTTGGTCTCAAAGTGAATTGAAAGGATGGTGATGGGATAGCATGTTGAACAAATGGTTGTGAAATGTTAGGTGATGGAAATGAATTCAAGTAAGGAATTCTCGAAGGTTGTATAAAGTTTAGGGGACTAATCCTAGGTGCTTTAAGAGAAGATCGAAAACAGTCATGTGAAGAATTTAGGTACAAGTTTGGAATCAGGATAGTTGGTAAAGGTTGTTTGAAGCCAAGTGACTCTATCTTGGGAATTAGACTTTTGAGCTCAATCATTTGTATAGCCAGTTTAACCATTCCTCTCTTGACCTTACCTAAACTTTGGTCATTGTTCAAATCACTCAATGTCTTAGTTTACTCAAGAAAAGTCCCAAAACTAATAGGAACCCATTGGTCTTGATTTAATGGAATCAGAAGTGGCAACGATCCTTAAGGAGCAACAAACTCAATCCTACCATTATGTTTAACCATTTCCATCAATTGAGCCATTTGTTATTTTATCTCCTGAAGCTTGAGCTTAAATTTCTCTTGATTCAACTCAAATGCACTAATTTTTGCTTTCAATTGATCTTTCATTTTTGCCATTCTGATTCCCACCAAGACAGTCATTTTATTTTGAGACTTGGACATAAAATTCTATATTATTACCCTTATTGGATGACTACCCCAAAAACAATAACACACGAAGCATGTTTATGAATACATGAATATGATGATTAAAGAATGTCATGAAATGCATATATGACTAAGATAGTGGATTTTTATTTGTACAAGGACCCAAATAATAAAAATTTCATCGATGAATGTGTAGTGTTTTGTTGCAAGGATGGTTGGATATGAGATGCAATGCATGTTTTATAAAACCCTACCATTCATGATTCCAAAAGCATGAAATGCAATGACATACTTGTATAGGTGAGGAGATGTATACTTGCAACATACTTGTATGAAATGCATGGACCTACCATATGCATGAGATATGTCTATATGGAATGCAATGCATGTGTTGTATTAGCCAAATGAGGTTAATATTGCCTTAAGATATACAATGAGACCAAATGCATGCACTACCTATTAAGATGTGCATAGGAAGCATGTATCATTTATCAACATGTGCATAAAATGGATGCATGTACTATCCATTAATGTGGACGGGATGCAATGCATGTATTATCTTGTTATGATGTGATCAGATAAGATGTATATATTATTTATTAGGATGCATGGGATGAGACATATATATTATCTGATTATTCTATCTTTTTTTTTATGAAAAATGTATATAATAGATCACATAAAAATGTGAAAGACAAAACAAATTCAAATTTAAATGTTGTTTAGAAAAGGAAAAAAATTCAACGACACACAATTTTTATTTAGCCAATAAACACAAAAAAAAAATTTAAGCAAGACCTTTATTTTTGAAAATATTTGTTTGTTTGTTTTTTTTTTTTGGTTGGATAATGCTAAAAAATTTCGTCATGTTATTTTAAAACATTTTTGAAAATGCAAATTTTGGATAATCAGAAAATGAATGAACTTTATGTTGAAGAAAATTTTTTGTTTTTTTCTTTCAAAAAATGCTTCTTTTTTTTTTCTTTTTCAAAATTTTAATTTTACCCATGCCATTATTGTTTTACATTATTTTAGTATTATTTATAGCATTCTTACACCTAAATACAAATTATATTGGAATGTTTCTTTGTGCCCTAATTTGGGTAATTTTCTACAAAAGGGATTAGCATGGCTCTACCTAAGGCTAGTCCCCTAAAGTTCATGATATGGTAAGTGAAGATTTATACATTTAAAAGATTCTCAAATTGTTCTTTATTGGCATCCATATAGGATTAGTAAGGCACCTCGATCTTCACCAATTATAGGCTATTAGCGAAAATGGTTTAATCTGAATGAGAGTATTTCGCTTGCCATTACAAAATTATTATCTCACGAGAGCATATGTACTTTACTCCCTCTTAAAAAGGGTTAGAGCTTAGGCATAGAGCTCATGTATGATAAGAAGATGTTATGTGTGAATAAGGGAACAAAGTATTATAACTTCATAATAACAATAATAGTACATACGAAGTATAAAATAAAAAAGCGATGACATACGTACAAATAAAATATAATTTTTTATTACCACTGTTATTATTATTATATTATTATTATTATTATTTATTAGAAAGAATTAATATTAAGAAAATCAACGTTGAATACCAATTAAGACCATTAAATCAAAATTAAAGATAACACATTATTAATTTTTGGCCTGACTCTCTAAAAATGACGTCTCCAGTGGAGTCACAAAGCTATCATAATGGCTTCGGAGATCGTTAGACGTATTTGAAAAACAAAAGAAATGGAGTCGCTACCAATCTTTTCATTAGGTGTGATTGACTACCTATTAAAACTTATTCTTTTAATAAAATTTTAAAACTAATTAAAATTTATTAAAAATATAATTTTTTGGTCTACGAAAAATAGTTTGAACTCGGGAGTCAGCTATGCGTAGGAAATGATTAGCACCCTTACAATGCCTATTTAAAACAGTACCAAATAATCATGTGCTATCTTTTAATATTGACAAAAATGGTTTAAATTTGGTATTTAAAATTTAATTTTCTTTAAAAAAATATTTTTAGTATGCTTGAAAATAAATAAGAACTTTATATTGAAAAATTCCTACAAATATTTCAATACTTTAGCAATATTAAAAGGAGCCATCTCATCTAAAGAACTTTTAAGAATCGCTACTCAGAATTCTAAAAAATTTTATCCTTGGTGGTTCATGTTTATTTTTAGCATAAAATATAATATTTTTTTAAAACAAATATTGTTTTTCAAAACTCATTCTATGCCATTAAAAAGAGAAATGTTTATTGAAAATTAATCTAAATGCTCCAATACATTAGCATCATTTTAGATAGATTTTCTTACCTAAAGATTCTTAAATAATCACTACTCAGACTTCTTTAGAATCTTGTCCTCAGAATATTTTTGTCTGTTTTAAAAAATATTAAAAATCATGTAATAATATAATTATCCACAAATACATTTATTTCTTAAAAACAATTCTCTCATTTATTAAGAAAAACTATTCCAATTAAAGAAAATGATTATAAAATGAAATTTTTTTTCATATTGAAAAGAAACTTCTAAATATTCCAATACTTTGGCAACTTTAGAAGGCTTTTCTCATCTAGAAAATTCTCAAAAATCAATACTTGAACTTTTCAAAGTCCCATCATCGAAATTTCATTTACTTTAAAATCATGTAATAATATCATTATCTATAAACAAATTTATTTCCAAAAGTGTATATTTTCATATAAAATTACTCAAATTGAGAATAATGATAAAATGAAAATCTTTCGTATTGAAAAGAGGCTTCTAAATATTCCAATACTTTGACAAGTTTTAGAAGACTTTTTCCCACCTAGAGAATTCTCAGGAATCAATACTTAGATTTCCCAAGATCTCATCATTGAATGTTTTTATTTCATTTAAAAATATGTAATGGAAATAATCAAGTAGAATATGTATATAAAAAGAAATATATATTGATTATGCTTTAATCATTTTTACTTATCTTCCAATTATCACTAATACTTTTGAAATGAACAAAGTAAATAAAAAATTTTATTGAAAACTTTTCTTAGATATCTCGATATTTTAGTGGTATTTTAGAAACATTTTCTCATCTAAAAATTTCTTAAAAATTTCTACTCAGACTTCCTTAGAATCTCATCATCGAAAATTTTTATTTACTTTGTCCTTTCTTAATTAATTATATCTTTCTTAATCTAATTTTTAAACTTTGATTATACCAATTTCATTACTAAAAGAGTCATTACACATTATTATTAATATTTATCAAAATTTTAAAAAAATAGACAAGTGAAACTTTTTTTAATTGAATATTTTCCTAAATACTCCACTACTTTGGTAATATTTTTAAGAAAATATCCTCACCTATATATTTTAGAGAATCACTACTCGGATTTCTCTAAATATCATTATCGAAAAATTTCATTTAATGTATTATTAATAAGTGAAGAACAAATTTTCCTTAAAAAAGAAATTAAGGTGCAAAAACTAAATTGCATAAAGATCAAAATGAACATAAAAATTTAACCAAACTAGCAATGAAAGGAAAATCCATGGGATTTAAATTATAATCATATTTGAAACAACATTAGAGAAATATAAATGATGATATAAAACATACATGAAAATAAGCCTTATTGTAAAAATTTCAGCATCTTTTAAAAACTTTGTAAAATTGTAAACAATCAAAAAAGAAGTAGGTGAAACAATACTATTAACAAATGAAAAAACCAAAATAGAAAAAGAAATTGTGGCCTTCCCATAAGCATTCATCACACCATAGAGACCAATGGATTCAATGAATATTTAAAAAACAATGACTAAGTCCAACTTAGCATCAAGTAAATTAACTTGGAAATGCATTGACCACAACTTCCATGAAGTTAAGCCAAATATGCATATGGCATGTAAAGTGTCCACTCTAAATTATGTAAATTAGAACATTATAGAAGCTAAAAACAACAAAGAAAAGCAACTAAATCATGCGCATGAAAGAACAAATAAAGTCAACTTGAAACTTATTTTACCTTGGCTTGCTACCTTTTTTCGGTAGATTTTTCCTCTTCCTTTTGGTAGCTTTCTCTTTTTTCTTTCTTTGGTAACTTTCCTTCCAACCCCTTTCTTTAAGTAGCTTCCTCTCATTTTCTTTCTTTTTTCCTTCTCTTGCACTTCTCTATTAAGCTTTTTCCCCCTTTTTTTAGTAGCTTCTTCCCTCCCATTTTTTTACTTGTTTAGCTCGTTTCTTCCCAACCTTTCAGCCCTATCCTCCATCTTGACTGAACCCTCTAGCCCTTTTAATAGTCAGCTCAAATAAAAAAAAAAGATTTCATTCTTGATAAATATAAACCCTTGCATAAGATTTCATCTGAGGTTCAAAGCTTATCCTTTTATTATTCCAAGGAGCCACCTTTGACCATTGGATCAAGATCAATAAAAGATCCAATTTTCATATTATTCATTGCAAAAGTTGGATTTTGGTCCTTCAAACATATGAAAAGACTATTTTACTCATAGTCGAAAGTTTTTGGTATTTAGGCTATTTTTTTATATATCAATGCTCCCATGCTCATTTTTGAGATTTTAAAATGCCAAAAATTATGAAATATTATAAAATTAAGATTTGAAAAGTTTCATGAAAATTCGAGCTCATAAAGGTCAAATTATGAAAATACCTTTGTAGGGGTATTTTGGTAATTTGATATTTTTAGGGTACTGCTATGATTTTAAATGCACAAAAAATCATGAAATATTATGAAATTAATATCTCAAAGTTTAATGAAGATACGAGCTCGAAAAGGTTAAATTATGAAAATACCTTTATAGGGGTATTTTGGTAATTTCACATTATTAGGGTACGACTGTGATTTCAAATGCACCAAACATCATGAAATATTATAAAATTAAAATCTAAAAATGTTCATTAAAATTAAAGCTTGAAAAGGTCAAATTATGAAAATATCCTTGATAAAAATATTTTGGTAATTTTGTATTTTCCTTTTAATAATAAAAATTTTTTGTATTTTAAAAATCACCAAATTTGATTTTAAATCACATTGATTTCAATTAGACTTTGAACTTTGAAGAGTACCCCAATTCTATTCATTTTGATTAAATTTTGTGTAATTTTTACTTGAGTTGACTTAGGGGGTTTACTTATTTTATTTATTCTTTATTTTTCATGCATCTATGTGAAAATGTATCATTCATATAAATCCCTTGCAAAAGAATTGATGGTAATTATATGGGTTCCTTTTCTTTTGTTTATTAGACCTAAATGTCAATGCATTTTATAGGCTTTTTAAGGGCCTTTTTTGCGGACTTTAATTAGGTTTTGTTTAATCATGATAAAAATGTTCCGGATAAAATTTAGTGCCTACAATTATAATTATATATGACAAATGAATTGTCAATTTACTCAATTGTTTTTTCTGGGACTACACAGCCCTATCCAGAAGAGTCTAGAAGATAGCTGATTAATCCTTTTCAAGACACTTTTGGGAAGGATGAAATGCCTATATCAATAGTTTTGGAAGTTAAATTGATTGAATAAGTTGGAGCTTACCCGCATATGATAAGAATTTTGCAGCCCAAAAATTAATTTTAGCTGGACTTTTTCTACTAGTGGGGCACGTTTACTATCAATAAGCCTCCTAGTAATAAGAGAAACTCCCAGATATCTGACAAGCAGGATGCCAAGTTTGTAGATGCATCTCCTGAAGTGATTCATGAAGAATACTTGAAGCAAATAATTCAATCTTTGCATATTCAACTGCAAGCCAGAGAAAGTGTAAAAGACCTTTAGTACATTTTGCACTCCCATGATGGAATCCAGATTACCTTTGGTAAATATCATTAGATCATCTGCGAAACACAAGTGAGTTAAGTTTACTCTTTTGTATTTTGCGTATATGGTAATCAAACATCCCAGACTTAGTAGCTGTGTCAAGAATCCTGGAAAGAACATTCATAGCAAGAACAAAAAGATAAGGGTAAATAGGATCCCCTTGCCTTATTGCTCTTGCTCCCTGAAAATCCAACCAATCCACCATTTAAAGATAAAGCGAACTTGGTAGTGGTGATGCAGCACTGTATCCACCTTATAAATTTATCTGCAAATCTCATAGCAGACAGCATTATGAGAATAAAATTCCAATCCAATGAATAAAATGCTTTTATAAAATTTAATTTGCGTCGCATTCATATTTTTTTTTCATATAATTTTTATATTGTATAAATATATCATATTTTAAATTGGCTGGCGATAAAAGATATAAAATCCTAGTACTATTATAATTATATTCTTTTTCATTAATCAAGTTAAGCCGAAGGATATCCAACATATATACAGTAATATAAAATCAAACAAATGTAGACACCTTGGTCAAGGTTAGAAAAAGGCATCTAATCGGGACAACACCTGAGAAAAATCCAACATATACGCATTTGTAACATTAATGGATGAAAACGAATTGCCTAAATAAATATACTTGTTATGTTATGATAGCTCTTTGACTATTTGGAAGGTAGCAAATATTGGAATCACAATGTTTTGATAGTCTTGTTTTGCCGGATTAAGAATCACAAAAAAAAAAAAAAATGTAAAAATTCACAATAAGACAATCAACTTTTGTTAATTCTTATGAATTAGAGAAATAAGCTAAAAATGAGAGCAGCTTAATCGTTAATACAAACTCGTAAAAATGATGTATATTTAGATATATGAGTAAGAATACACATAATCAAAGTAAGTTATATATATATATATATATATTTGAGTTTTGAATCAAAATTAAAATCATAACTAATTAATTTGGATCAAAATAATAACTTTAATCTTAATTGTTTTGATCAAAAAATAAAAAAATATAAAATTTATACCAACGTAAATAAATCCTCTATATAATAGCAATTAAAAATATTACAAATAAACAAGTGATTAAAAAAAAAGGAATAAATTAAGGTATCAAACAAAATAAAAAGTTGTATCAAATGATGGACAACATACATGAAGATTTTCAATGAAAAAATTAGTAGAGATTCCAGATTTGGATGGAGGTGAAAAAATACGAGTATAAGTATACATGACAACCAAAAGTTGAATCACCATTACAGTTTGTAGTAGTAGAAAAAGTAAGGGGAAGATAGCAAGATTTAAACTGCAGGCATGGACGTCATTGATTCTTTGATGCCATACTTGGTCCACTTGGTAGTTCTATACGTGTCTGTTGGTGTCATCTACTTGGTTTACAAGTACAAATCCACCGCCACCGCCGCCACCACCAACCTTCCTCCGGGTAAGAAGGGTCTTCCATACATCGGAGAAACATTGGATTATGTGTTGGCTTCCAGATGGGGAACTCCTGAGAAATTCGTAACTGACAGAACTGCGAAATATTCACCCGATGTGTTCCGTACATCATTGCTTGGAGAGGACATGGTTATCTTTTGCGGTGCTGCTGGTAACAAGTTTCTCTTCTCTGGCCAAAACAAATATGTCACCTCTTGGTGGCCGGATTCAATCAAGAAAGCTTTGATGGATCCATCGACTGTTGATAATTCTTCTAAAGAAGAATCCACTAAACTTCGGGCGTATCTGCCACCTTTTCTGAAGCCAGAGTCCCTTCAACATTACATACCTGTCATGGACACCATGGCAAAAGAGCACCTAGACCAACTCTGGTCCCCCTATAACCAAGTCCAAGTTTTCCCACTTTCAAAAAAGTACACATTCGCACTCGCCTGTCGTCTTTTCATGAGCGTCCAAGATCCTGACGAGATCGAAAAATTTGCAAAGCCTTTCGCTCTTGCCACTGCTGGTCTCATATCGGTACCTATTGATCTTCCAGGTACAACTTTCAATCGCGCCGTGAAAGCAGGCAGACAGATTCGCCAACGGCTCTTTGCCCTCATTACCAACAAGAAAAACGAGATATTGGAGAAAGGAAAAACAGTTGCTTCAGACTTAGTGGATAGCATGCTGATGGATGGTATGACTGAAGTAGAGATCAGTAATAAGATTATAGGCTTCTTTATTGCCAGTCATGACACCACAAGCACTGCAATCACCTTCATTGTCAGCTATCTTTCCGATTATCCTGACATATATAACAGGGTCTTGGAAGGTATGTACATTGATTACATTTTGGTAGACCTCGCAATTCATATATTGATGTCAGTATAAAACATTGATAATTCAAATATTTTTATCATATAAAATATTAAAAATTTATATATTCATATCCTATTTTATACAAATTACATGTGTCATTTTCATTTTTTTTAATTTTTATATCATGTTTTAAATATATAGCTTTAGATTTTAGCATTAGTACTGATCATTAGTATACATAAAAAATTTCTATTCGGGAATTAATTAATAATGTTTCATCTCCTTGAGATTATTTGCAGAACAAATGGAAGTTTTAAGGTCAAAAGGACCTGGAGAACCTTTGAAATGGGAAGATATTCAGAAGATGAAGTACACTTGGTGTGTGGCATGTGAAGTAATAAGGCTGGCTCCACCTGCCAATGGAGCTTTTAGAGAGGCCATAACCGACTTTACTTACGCAGGTTATACAATTCCAAAGGGATGGAAGGTAAACCTATATTTCCATTATAAAAAATTAGAAATGTAACCATTGATTGATCATGTCATTGTCATGATTTTATAGTTTTGTTGTTTTTTCTTATAATTTGTTCAGGCCTATTGGACTGTGCATACAACGAACAAGAATCCCAACTACTTCCCAAATCCAGAGAAATTTGATCCATCAAGGTTTGAAGGGAATGGCCCTGCACCCTACACATTTGTACCATTTGGTGGAGGTCCTCGAATGTGCCCAGGGAAAGAGTATGCCCGACTGGAAATCCTGACTTTCATTCACAACTTTCTCACCAAATTCAAATGGGAGAAATTGAATCCCAATGAGAAGATTTCCTACATTCCATCACCCATTCCAGAGGAGGGTCTTCCCATCAAGCTCCAAGCTGCCCCATCAAGCCAGCTGATGATGCAGTAAATAAATAATAAAATAATAATAATAATAATAATAAAAAATCTGTCCTGTCTTTGCCACTTTTTATAAGGAATTTCATATCTGGGCATGTTGCAGCAAGTAGTTAAAATAAGTTGAAGGTTACTTCAACGGTTTCTGTAATTCATTTAATTTTAATGTAATCCTATGCCCCAAACTTGTATTTGTTAAAACCTTCCCACAACAATGCATTTCTTAAAGGGGCAAGACCTTTTCTTCATCCCTAGTCGGGTAATTTTTTAAGAATTAAATACATATTTGGCATTTAAATTTTAACATTTTTGTCATAGTATTTAAAATTTTTTTTGTCATATTGATACACAAATTTTCAAATCATTATCATGTTGATACCTTTAACTAATGCTGTTAGTTAATTTTACTGATGTGCTATCAACATCCAATAAAAAAAAAAAAAATAAGCGTCATATCATCATTTCCAAGTTAGTATAAAAAAATTTTTCTAAAAAATTCTAAGAAATTATAAAAAATTAACAAAATCATTTTTAGAATTATCATAATTTGAAATATGAAATATTTTATAAATTATAAAAATTAACATAATTTGAAAATTTTTAAAATTTTTAATTCTTTTTAAAATGAAAAAAATTTAAAAATTAAATTTTATAAAAATTAAAATTCTATAAATTTATAAAAAAATTTATGAAAATGTTTTGAAATTTTAAGTTTCCTTAATTATTTTTGAATTTTTAAAAATTTTCTAAAATTTTTAGAATTTTTTAAATGTTTAAAAATTTTTAAAAGTTTTAGAGTTTTTTCAAAATTTTTAAAATTTTTTAAATATATTAAACATTTTAAATTTTTAAATTTTTTTAAAATTTTAAAAGTTTTTAGAATTTTTTAATTTTTTAAGAAATTTTTTAGAATTCGTTTGAATTTTTTGAAACTTTTTTGAAATTATTTTATATTATTTAGAATTATTGAAAATTTGTTAGAATTTTTAAAGTTGTTGATAATTTTTTAATTTTTTTGAATTTTTTTAATAATTTTTAAAAATTTTAAAAACTTTGCTGGAATTTTTTAAAATTTATTTAGAATTTTTTTAATTTTAGAATAATTTTTACAATTTATGTTAGAATTTTTCAAATTTTGAAAAAAAATTTAGATTTTTATAGAATTTCTTTTTTTTTTGAATTTTTATATTTTTTAACTTTTTAAAATTTTTTGAATTTTTTCTAAACTTTTTTTTATATTGATGTGATAATGATGATGTGACATTAATTAAACTTTTTTGACAAGTGTCATTATCTTTTTGGATGTTTATGCTATGTTAGTAAAGTTGACTAACGGCTTTAATCCAAGGTATTAATGTGATAACGATTTGAAAGTTCAAGTACTAATCACTAAAGGGGTTTAGGTTTTCAGTGATGTTTTTTTTAATGTCTAGTAGCGTTTATAAATGTCACTACAAGATTTACAAATTTATGAAAAACGTCACTCAGAGTATCGATTATACACGCGTTACAAAAAATAACGACATTTTACAGCATTTGTATATGAAAAATGTCACTATATTAATGGCGTTTGCATCTGAAAAACATTGCTATATTAATGGCATTTGTATCTTTGAAATGCATTTAATTTAGTGACGTTTTTATCATAAAAACGTCATTAAATTGGGGACATTTGTATAAAAAAAATACCACTAATTTAACGGCATTTGTGTTTAAAAATGCCGCTAAATGCTAAAAATAACGGCATTTGTAGTAAAACTACCACTAAACTTAACAATATTTTTTTATACAAACGTCACTAAATTCAGCATTTAGTGGTATTTTTAAATACAAATGCCGTTAAATAAACAATTTTACTTTTTTTAATTTTCTTTTAATATTTATTATAATTAAATAAAAATGTTTAAAAAATAAAAATTAATTTAAATTCATAAACTGAATATTATAAATATTTAAATATCTAAATATATAATTTGTTCCAATATGCATGTAACACAAAGTTTAATACATACAATAACATTTCACTTTACATTTATTTTCCTCTTGCCTATCAACGGACTCTATGGAAAGAGTCGCACTTACTTTGAATGGAGCCTACAACACCCATTCCTTCTCTTGACTTTCATTGCTAAAGAGAACATTTCTCCAGGAACCTCAAAACGTGCTGTTAGAAATGCATCACAGTATATTTCATTTATCTTCTCCACAACTTCATGTTCCAACTTGATTGAAAAATGTCACTGGGTAAGCTATTTGTAATGCAAGATAAAATCAAGGAAGATATACAAGATCTCATTGTTACAAACATGCAAAAATAATAGAGAAACAGATTTAACCAAAGCAACAAACTAAGATATATTTTTTGGCCAATGATCAAGATAAATGCACAAGGTAAAAGGATGTACACTCCCTTTCTGAGTGCATTTCATGAAATGCCTTTCAAAATCATAGTTATTTCATTTTGTATATATCATTATGAAATTGCTAGACTTGAAATGCAGTGCCATATAATTTGAGGGAAGGAGAATATATGAAAGGTTGGGAGATAGATCTTCAATCAAGCTCATGTTTGATTGCATTGGAAAAAGATAAAGATTATTTGATTCCATGAAATTTATAAGATAAACCATTTCAAATCATATTTTCAGCTCGTAAATAAATTAATAGAAATAAATGGATTCAAATGCTTCAAAAGGGAAATAAACTAATCTTTCAAAATAAAATGACCATGCAACAGAGTTTCAAGAAGGAAATACAAATTATGTAATGGATAAATCAACTATGCTGTACCTTGAACTGATGGTACAGCTATGTCTATAGAGATCAATGCTATTTTAGACTTAGCAATAACAAAAACTGTATCATGGAATCATTATAAAGTAATTGGAAAAAGTATAAAGGACCAATCCAAGTTGATAAGTCTACAGTATACACCTTTCAATTGCTACAATTCATCAATCAAGTTTGCTATAGAGAAAAACCAGCTTAATGAACTAGTAACTCAAGTGATACTTAAAACAGAGAAAAACAGAGCATTAACAACTAAATCTATCCAAACACTAAATGAATTCATGAAAATAAAAGTAATCAATTAAAAAATAATAAGTAAACATGTAAAACTAAGAATGTAAAGTATGAGAGAATCAAATTGAACACCTAGAATGAAAGAGGATCATCATTCATCAAGTTCTCATGCATAGATTGTTTCTACCTTTTGGATTTAGCCTTAAATTTGAAGATTTAACTGTACTTGTACAGATTGAATCTGAGGCTGAATTTTTACTAGATGATAGCCTTATAAACTAGGAATCTAGGAAAAAACATTTGAAGTAAATCAAGGTAGAATTCATTGAGTTTTGATCAAAAGACTAAAGATAGGTCAGGTGTGTGGTTTTGAAACTGGATTTGAGTTCAACGTGAATTTTACAGAATTTGAAAAGGAAATCATGAGAATTTGTAAATTTCATTATGAAAATCTTAAAGAACATTCAAAAAGCGTGTAGGAAGCCTAAAATTATAACAAGATTCAATTAAAAAAACTAAAATTAAAAGCTATTTGGTTTGAGAGAAAATGAAAATGACAGCAGATCAGGTTCTGACAAGAAAAATGAAAGGTAAAATATCAGTTTGTGCTTTAAGTTACACTAAGAAAGATATATGGAAAGCATAAACTTCTTATAAGACAATTGATTAGTCATAAAATATGGCTTAAACAAGGTTAAGGAAAGTAGGAACAGGCATCAACAAATATCATATAAACATTCATGTGAAACCATGGCCTCCCACCCCAAAACCCTCAGCTTTTGACAAATTATTAAAAAAAGTTCTTTTTGTAATAGAATACAAGATTCAAGTACATTCAATTATCATGAATTTATACTTTTATACAGTTCTCTTGATTTGAAAGATTTTTTTTCAAAACAATTATGTTTCTTACTTTCTCTTACACTCACCCTAGCACATTCAACACATTAAATTGAACAACAGGAAAAGATTTCTATATTAAACTAGCAGAGATAGAGCAGGAATCAAAGCAAAGCATTCACATATAGATATGAGATAAGTGAGAGCAATCTTATGCTAGAGTACTCAAAGAGCTTTCTAGTGGCTGAAAAGACTAGAAAAGCTATCTTAGCATCATAAAGAATGGAAAGCTCATGAGCTTTCTTGAAAATTCCTCATCTCCTCTTTGAGAAAGTCACCTACCTCGTTGCTATGTTATCAATCTTCTTGATTTGAATTTTCTTTCCTGTCATTCTCTTCCAAGAAAAAAGATGAGAAAATAAAGAAAATTACAGAGAAAAAAGATGGGATTTAAATTTTGGGAAAAAATTTTAGTCGCATCATTTTTTCACGATAGCAGCGTATACTTAAAAAAAGTCATTATTTACAAAAAGGATTATTGAAGGCATTTTAGGTAAAAAAAACACCTTCAATAATCTCTTAAATTTTTTAGAGAGGATTATTGAAGGTATTTTTTTTGCCAAAAATACCTTCAATAATCCCCTCTAATTTTTTTAAGAAGATTATTTGAGGTGTTTTTTTACAAAAAGCGCATTCAATAATCTTCTTAAATTTTGATGAAAAGATTATTGAAAGCGCTTTTGATCAAAAAAGCCTTCAATAATCCCTTCTAATTTTATAAAAGAAATTATTGATGATGTTTTTTGATCAAAAATGCCTTCAATAATCATATCCAATTTTTTAGAAGGGATTATTGAAGGTATTTTTTTGTAAAAAAAGGCATTCAATAATCTCCTTCATTTTTTATGATGGGATTATTGAAAGCGTTTTGTGTAGAAAACAACTTCAATAATCCATTCTAATTTTTTATAAGATTATTAAAGGTGTTTCAAGCAAAAAATGCCTTGAATAATTTCTTTATATAAAATAGAGGCGATTATTGAAGGTATTTTTTACCAAAAATACTTTCAATAATTCTCCTAAAAAATTGTAGAGGATTATTGAAAATGTTTTTGACAAAAAACGCCTTCAATAAATCTTTCTATCAATGAATTTAGAAAAAATGGAGTAGCATTGTCAGTTACAACATATGGTTATTAATCATAAGGTTGCAAGTTAGATCCTTCTTTTCAGCATTATTTAGGTTTTTCCTTAAAAAATCCATAAAATACGAAAAGCAATAATCAAACCTACGACCTTATGGTTAACGGCTATATACTCTAACCAACAATGCTACTCCATTTTTGATAAATTTATTGACAAGAAGATTTATTGAAGACGTTTTTGACTAAAAATACATTTAATAATCTTCTATAATTTTTTAGAAAAATTATTAAATTCAATAATCACTTTCATTTTTTATGAGCGATTATTTAAGGTGTTTTTTGCTTGAAACACTTTCAATAATCCTTCATAAAAAATTGGAAGAGATTATTAAAGACGTTTTTTGCATAAAACACCATCAATAATCCCTTCATAAAAAATAAAGGGGATTATTGAAAGTGTTTTTTTGACCAAAAACACTTTCAATAATCATCTAAATTTTTTAAGAGAATTATTGAAGGCATTTTCTATAGAAAATGCCTTCAATAATTGCTTTTATTTTCTATGAGAGGATTATTCAAAGCATTATCTATCAAAAACACTTTCAATAATTTCTTATCTTTTTTTTATGAAAGGATTATTCAAGGTGTTTTCTGCAAAAAAATGCCTTTAATAATCACTCCAACTTTTTAGAAAGGATTATTCAATGCGTTTTAGTCAATAAACATCACTAATTTTTGTCTTTAGTGGTGTTTATAAGTAACAATGCCTCTATTTGAATATTTAGTGGCGTTTTGATAATAAACACCTTAAGTTTTATAAAAATATGGAAGCCAGCAACATTTGTAAATGAAAGGCTGCTACAAAACTACCGCTAATATGCGATTTTCTTAGAGAGAATATAATAAAAAAAAATTTTAAGTACTATTTTGACAAAAATTTTAAAATTCAAGGGTCAAATATGTATTTAACCCATTGTTTAACTAGAAAAGGGTAATGTTAAGGGCAATAAGTTATTCATAGATTTGGCAATTTGTGTATTTATATCATGTAAAATACTAAAAATTTATATATTTGTGTTGTGTTTTACATGAAAATTACGCATCATAATTCATGTTAAAATGAAAATATGAAACATTTTTTTTTAAAGTTTTGTTAAACCTATTTATGGTTTTTACTAACATTTTAAACTGTGTTATTTTCATATTTTTTATTCATATTATTTTTATGTCATGTCACCTTGTCATGTTTGAAATTGTTTGATCTAATTATTTAGGTGCTCTTTAATGTTATCTGTCAACTGTTGCACTTGCTCTTAACAAAAAATTTTGGGACAATTTTGTCATCGAAAGAAATTTTTTAGAGAATTGCACAAGGATGCTATTTATGAAGAATATTTATTATTTGATATCATAATCATAAATAATTAATGAAAAAAAATGTTCATTATGGTGCAAATAACATAATGACGCTTACAAGTTACTCAAACTTGATTCACAAAAAATTTACACTTGATTTTGTCAATTTGGAATGAAATTCAAGCATTCTAATATTTAGTTTCAATAACTCACGAGTTTAATTGAGTTTTTATTTTAAAATATATTTTATATTTTCATTAATAATTTATAGTTTATCTCAAATTTATATACCTAAAAATCTACTCTTCAACAAATTTGCTTTGTCTCTCTCCCATTCCCAATTCCTAATAGTACTCCCTTCATCTTTTTTACCGATCTCCTAAAAATCTCAACCTACACAAGACCAAGTTTATTTGTTTTGGGTTGGATGCTAATAAAGACTTCTGTCTCCTCTTTACTATAATGTAATGTCGTATTCTTATGGTTGGCAACTAATTTCTATGGATTTTTCTTGTCTTCTTATAACATTGTGGTTCATCATTTATAAATTTGAAAATGAAATCTCTCTCTGGTATGGATGAAAAATATGGCTCATTTCTTTTCCAATCCCTCAAAGCCCCATAAGTCAATTAGATTTTTTTTTGTACGTAAGAGATCATAATCTGAAAATATGGGAAAATATTGTGTAGTTGCTAAAATTCAAACTCTGTACCTGTTAGATGACACTTCTTAAGTGTGGCAACATTAATCAATTAAGCTAATTAAACTTCAAGTTCAATTAGATTCTTCCTTTTTTTTTCATTCTAAAATTTTCTTTCTCTATCTTTTTAAGCATATATTTAAATGCTTTTGGATTTGATTTTACAAGATTGTTATTTTTATGAAAAGTTGCCTTGGTAGCTTTTTTTGGACACTTAAGATCTCTTTCAATATTTAATGATAAGGCTTTTTGTCTTTGTAATTGGTCATGATGTTTTAAAAAATTGTTGTTTTCTTTTATTAGTAGTGGTGAAAATTGGCTTTAGATCTAAAGATCCACATATTTGAAAAGGTTACAAAGTACAACAAAACCAAATATTATTGACTAATTATTTTTTAGCAAGTCAAATCTTTCACTTTCTTTTATTTATTTACGATTGTTTTTGTTGATGATTCATGAGTTACTACATATTGAGACAAGTTTGAACAAATTTAAATATTTCCATTTTTATTTTGAGTTAAACTCAAACTAAAAAATAAAATTTGATGAGTTAGAGTTGAATTTAGAGCCTTGAGTTTGGAGTGACGTTTTAAAAGATTGTTGTTTTATTTTATTAGTAGTGGTGAAAAATGACTTTAGATCTAAGGATGCACACATTCAAAGAGGTTATAAAGTACAACAAAACCAAATATTATTGGCTGATTATTTTTAGAAAGTCAAATCTTTTGCTTTCTTTTATTTATTTATGATTATTTTTGTTGATGGATCATAAGTTTACTTCATATCAAGGTGAGTTTGAGCAAACTTGAGTATCTCAATTTTTATTTTGAGTAAATTCAAATTAAAAAAACTAAAATTCGATGAGCTAAAGTTGAATTTAAACCTTGAATTTGGAGTGAAACTTAAGCTTCTCATTATATCGGTTTGGTTATATTTGATAAATTAATGAAAAAAATTACACGTACTTTTTTACCTCATACTCATAAAAAAATCATAATTACTTGTGACTTTTATATATACATGAAAGATATAATATACGATTCTTAATTTAAAAAATGTACAATTAGTTGATAATATATGTAAATCAGTAAAATAAATTTTATATTTATTAATGACCATGAGAGAAAATTATTAAAAATATTAAAATATGTATGCTTATAGAACTTTTTTTTTTAAAGATTTTAGACAATCTTATAAGTTGAGAAAACAAGTTTTATTTTAGTAAAAAAGAAAATATGAATGTACATATAGTTTAAATTGATTATACATATATTTCCTGTTAATGTACATATATTCTTAATTGATGTACATTTTATACCCATTATACATCTATGAAACCTTTTTCTTTATTTATTATTTGAGTGGTGCTTCAATTTGAAGTTTAGGATTTAAAAATCATATTTTCAAACATAAGATCCTGTTGAAAATGAATTAATAAGCACAACATTTTATATTCAATTAAATTTATTTATTTTTATTGTTATCAATGAACAAATATTGTCAGATAAAATTTATATTTTTTTTGCATAAAATCAACATGTATTATGTTACATTTGTGCATATAAAAATTATTTGTAATTATGATTTTACACTCATCAAATATTAGGGTTATAAAAGTAATTTTGACTTTTTATTAATTATATATTAGCATATTAATTATTTGTGACTATGAAACCAAATAATAAATATTTTGACTGTACCTATTGTAATTCCCCCAAAATTCTTCCATTTCGCCATCCCCATACCTATCCTTCCATTTCTTTAGTATGTTGTATCAACATTAAGAAGCACTACCTATAATCAATTTGTTGTCTAACTCAAGCGCCATCTCCACAAAGTCACCTACTTATTCTTCAAATTGGGTTCTTATAATTTCTCTCACCACATCTTTTTTGTGCTTGAGCCTAACCACCCTCATCTTGTTTACATACATTTGCTTTTTCAAAATCTCTTCAAAAATATCAAACTAATTAAGACACTGAAACATTTGTGCCTTGGTATGTTTTCAATGGATTTTTTTTTTGGGTTACCTTATATTGATATGCTTTGGCCAAGAGCACATACATTTTGCATAATATAGTTATTCATCATTAATTCACAATGGTGATAAGTTTAAGTTTAGTTTAGAGTTTGCACGCCAAGAATTTGGTGAAATGCTTAGGTAAGTATGTTTCTCAACTTCAAAGTTAAATGGATTTTTAGACTACTTTTGGTTATTCTTTTTGTAACCTTGTTCTATTAAAATATATGATTAAGACCTCCAAAATTGTAAATGGTCTATCAAACTTGTACTTGTAGAAGTGGATTAGCACGGGCCCAATTTTCATCTAAGCTTAGCAACCAAAATAAATCTGCACAAAATGTTAATCCTCTAAAAAAGAATTAGTTTTACTTGCTTTTGTTCTATAATTGGTGTACTTATGGTAAACAATGTAGAAATGGGGAAGAAATAAAGATTCTTTAGATAAGGTACTTTTGAGAAATCCGTCTTAAAGATAACAGTTTTCTCACTACGATGTAAATGAACTCTTGGAAAGTTATTCCCATGATACAATTCTAGAAATTGAAGAAGAACAAGATTACACTTCAAGCTCTTCTTGACTCACTTAAATCAAAAACCAAAAAAATAGAGTGAAGGAGAACAATTTTTTTTTCAGAGATTTTAAAGTAAGGTTATCTTATATGAATGTTAATGATAGTATTTATAACTTTGCACCAGAGTTTGAAACAACATTTCATCTTTTGGATGAAAAATCATTACTTTTAAAATGAAGTATAATGTCCAATGAGCTAATTTTTTATTTTACAAAAATGGCATTTGAATGCTCGATAATGGCATTTGACTACTCCAAGAAAATTTTCAAATATAACATAAAATTCTATAGGGAAATGGACTACACTTCTTAAAGCATTCTACTACTTTAAACCTTTTTTCAAACAAAATGTAAAATCTTATAGAGCATTCGACTTTTTTTTCTTTAGAACATCTGACATTGTTAAATAAATTTTCATATAGAATGCAATTTTTATCAAGGAAGTCAACTACCTTTTATTGAGCGTTTGACTATCCTTGATTGAAGTTTTAAATAGAATGTACAAAAAGCCTAAGCAACCAATTGCCTTAAGGGAATAGTCGATTGCTTTTGTCTATTTTTCATTCTAAAACTTATTTTATACTTTCATAACCCCATTTTTAAACATAAATGAATACTACATAAATTTCAAACCTTTTGTTTTCATTCAAAAACTTAGAAAACAATTACTTTGGTAATATATACAATAGTCTTGTGACTAGATCCACTAAAAAAAAAAAATCCTAAATCTGCATGAAAGATTAAATATTTTTTTCCCAATTTTAATTTAATTCTGATGAGGTTCAAAAGATTTAGAAATAATTAGCTTTACTTTTTTAACATTACCTTTTTGTACTATTTTTTATATATTATATTATTTTATAGAAAAAGAAGTATGAAGTTGAAAAGTGAAAAAAAAAACCATATTATTAGTCATTATCAATTTTAAGTTTTAAAATGAGTACGATGTGGCTTTGTAGAAAAGCATGCTTTTAAGATCCCTTGACTGACTCTAGCATTGCCCAACTAGAAAATTTTTGATTAGGCTATGTCTAGAAAATGGATCATTTGATTTAAGATGTGATTTATGACCATTTTATACTGACTATTTAGGGATCATTTGGTTCGAAGAAAGTTAGATTATTAATTTTTAGTAATTTTATTCCCACCTTACAAAATTATTAAGCACATTCTCGATAATCTTTCTCTTTCGTGCTTTATTTATTTGGCAAAATGTAAGATTATATGTTTGATTGAGAGAATGTAAAATTACTTAATAATTTATTTTACCATTTTTCCTTTTAAAAGGAAAAAAAAGATGTTATATTCATAATCTAATTGTTGTAATCTAAATAATTTTGATGTTATTAAACCATTAAGTTAAAAAAACCTCCATATACCATTATTAATAATTAAGAAATATATATATATATATAGTTGCAACATAGATTCATTATAGCTTCATTTATAAGTAATAAGTAATTCTACTACTAGAAAAAAGTTATAGATTATGGTTTTTAAAGTAATTTTGGACTTTAGACCATGGTTTCACAACCCTAGCCTATACGGGCATAGTTTTTTTAGAACCTTAGACTACACTTTTTAACAATAGCATATATATTTTTTTACAATGACTTTTGTGAAAAAAAAGTAGTGATCTTGTATAATAGGACCATTTTTTATGAAAAATTGATGACTGTTAAATTTATAGTATTTTACAAGTCTATTTTAATTCAAAATTTTGAAAATTTGCTTGAAACTAGTGTTTTTAATGTAATAAATATTGATTTTAGGGTTTAGTATATGTGGAATGTGGATGCCATACAATTCCATACAAGATTAAACTAAGAACAAGGCTAAGCAATATTTGGCCATGCATGGGAAATATAGCCGAACCAATCATTCATGGAGATATAGCCTAATCCAACTAGTTGAGGGATTTCCTACATGTATTCAGTTAAAAGAGGAGTTATTGTTGCATAAAGACTCTTTGATTAATTCATAAAAGTTTAACTTCAAGATGGGCAATTAAAAGAAGATAAATGCTAGAGTTTGATTCAAAAAGTATTCTTTGATTTTTATCTCAAGAGAGTTTGCACTCAAGTTAACCAAATCAAGAAGATGAGTCTTGGATTTTAACCTTAGCCAAAGCCACATTCAAGTTACAAGATAATGATGATATGGCAAGACAAGTGTGCATTGAAGACCAATTCAATAGCCTCATTTGACCAACACATGTTCCATTGAAGATACTACATTTGGTCAAACACTTCTAAGATCAAGATAACTTGTAATCTATTAAGAGTTTAAATTAGAATATGACTTTGTAATCTTATCCCCTTTGGTCGAATCTATGCCTATAAAAAAGGTAGTTATCCTCACTTGTAAACACACAATTGAATTCCCATTCTTCATTTTCTTTTTTTCTTTTCGATTTTTTTTAAAGTTTCTTTACTTTTCTTTGTATCTTGGCTAGGTTAACAAACTAGCCATAGTTTTGTTAAAAGTTTTTTAAATCTAAGTTCTTTTACATTTGCATTCAAGATCTTTTTTTCTTTAAGCAATATTTATATTCTTTTTATTTTGATTTTCAACCTTGCTTTTAATATCGTTCTTTTTATGTTTTCATTACAATTGGCCAATTTTAATTTCTTTTCAAAACTTTCGATTTACGTTAGTTCTTTTTATATTTGACCATTCCATAAAAACAACCAAGTGACAGCTGGTTAGTTGGTTTTTGGCTTATTTAATTTGGGTTTACAATTTTCATTGCTTTACTTTGCTTTTAATCAACCTTTTCAATTTATTTGAATATAAAGCTGGTAAACATCACCTTGGGTACTTGGTTTCGCACCCAACAATTAATAAATAGTTTTTAAAGGAATGATACTTTACTTATTCACTTTTTTCTCAATGTGATGTATGCACTCATAGGTTGTACAAAAAATAACAATCAAGTTTTTGACACCATTGTCGAGGTTATATTGGTGCAAAAAGATTAGTGTCAATAAGGATTTTTACTACTTTGTAATTTAAACACTTTTTACTTTTATTTGTTTTAATCTATTTTGATCTTTTCTTTATTTGCATGTGTAAAGCCTGAAGTGTTGATCAACTCTTTTTGACAAAAAATCAAAAGAACACTTAGATGATTAAAGTGTGAGCATGCATCTAATCCAATCCCAAAGGTGAATGCAACAAATAAAGGTCATTAAACTCTTAGGGACTATGCCATCTCAAACCTTAAAGGTATCTAACCATCTATTGAAAGACTAGCTATACAAGCTAACAACTTTGAAATTAAGCTTTCAATAATTCAAATGGTCTAAACTTCTTATAGTTTGGGGGATTACTTTCAATAATTCAAACTGTTGCACAAACGCCCACACCTATTGGTATTTACCCTTCGAGCCGAATCATATTTTGGATAAGATATTATCATATTTGTAGTATTTTGATATTTGATAAAAGTATTATTTCTTTATCATTGAGCTTGTATGCATATATTTCAATGTTGATACTTATATGATAAAGTCTTCGAAATATAAATAAAGCTTTGCAAGGGAATTATAATAAGATTATAATTATGAGATCATCATTGCATAATAGCTATATGTTACAAAATTATTCCTAATTAATGCTTTATCAATAAGAAAACATTAACAAAAGTTGTTGAGACTAGCACATGGTTATGTTCTTACTTATGAAGCAAGCAAATAAACTCATAGTTGCTTGTTACAAGAATAAGTTCGCTAAACATGATCCAATATGAAAAATGCTATATGGTAGTTCACATAGTGTTTATAGCTACATTCTCATGTGATGATTGTATAAGTGATCCTTGGACTTGAGATTACTTATGATTTTATATGATAAATATTATACTTTAACTTTACTTATGATTCTAACTAATAATGTTGGGTCTAACATAAGGCATATAAAGATGCATGAAGTAATCAAGATGGGATTCATCATTTTGTGTGATCAAGAGAGTATTTCAACTAGTCTTGATTGAATTAACTTGAAAATTCTTTGGCTAAAGTGAAATAAAAATTTAGAATTGTTCTAAAGCTTATTTGTGAGTTAATTAAAAAATAAGACTAAACATGGTTGAATAAGATTAAGTCGACATTAAACCACACTCAATGTTCAAACTGAGATACTATTTGATTAAAGTATATTAATTATACACTAAGACCATTCACGGATAGGTTGTCAAGACATATTGACTTTTCTTTAGCAATTGGGGGTCATGGCAATGAAGCTAGCATTGATCATGATCTATAAATACAAGATTGCTTAATTAGAGAATTAGCAATGAAGATAAAAAAATTTTTTCATCCATAGCCAATTACAATGCTTTTGTTCATTGCCAACATGCTAAAGAACCTAATAGGTCACACACAATAAGATAATTGTAAAAATTTAAAATTAGGATAAATTAAATTAGACTTAATTTGATTTTATTATGACAAAAAATGGAAGAAATAAAAACGAGAGAAAAAGTTTCCCTTGTTTGGTACTTTTAACTAGCATAGGGTTAATTGTGAAATTTTGTATTCTATGCATTAAGCCTAATTGACCGAATGCATCCCTTATAAAAAACATTCAAGCCGCCCCTTCTTGAAAGAAGTAAGAAGAAAATAAGTTTCATTTAAGAAAATACAAAAGGTCTTGTGAACACTTATTGGCTATAGTGTGACTTTGAGTTCTACCAAACCTTAAATAAGGTTATTTTATAATAGTTCATGTAGATCATCATTAGAGGTTGAATATTTGGGTAGCTTCTTAGCTTAAAATGTATTTGGAAGATCACTAAATTGAACTAAAAGATTTTTAACATTCAAGGTAACACCTTTAGATGAAACTGTGCATGCTTGTGTATGTATGTTGTTTGTATAATTTTATTAATTAATCTTGGCCTTAGGGAATTAAAATTTTAAAATTTTCACTACTTTAACTCTGATAATGATACATAATTCCCTTCAATTGGTATCAGAACCTTGTCAATATAGATTATACAAATTAGAAGTTTGTTTGGTTGTTCATGATATCAAAACTATTTTGATTATAATATGTTGTTGTGATGTAAAGGCTAGAAAATTAATTTTTCATAGTATTGTTTTAATTGGATTCTTTTATAATATCAAAGCATGATGTTTTAAGATGATTGGGATTAAATTTTATGATTTATGGATATCGTTGGCATGCTCAATGAATTTTTTGTTTGCAATCTATCTGTATCAGGAAAATTCTATTATAGTGATATTACTAAAATTGTTTATCACTGTAGGGAAGTTTTTTGAGCAAGAAATTTTAACACGTGAAAATAAACATATTGATGATCATTGTGCAAAAATTTCAAAATTTTTTAAGTTGATTTGGTCATTCATAAATTGATGACAATTTCAGCCCAGAAATTTGTCAATGGTGGCTAGGCATTTTAAATATGAATATGATGCATCGATACCCTAATACAATTATGATAATTGGTTTTCTTAATGCAGCTGGTATTTGTAAAAGTTAAGAGGCTTTAAAATCTTACACACTAAGATTTTAATGAAAATCTACTTGGTAATCAATATTGGGAATATTAGGAAAGTTGTTCACCAAGATTTCAAATTTTGCTTTCTTGATCACCAAGTTTAGTAGAATGTTTTTATAAAAATCAAAATAATTGTTACTTGTGATTCAAGAATCATGAACAAAGGTATAAGAAAGCATGGAAAATAGTTTAGAACTTGGATAGTGGCTAGTAGGGGCGGCATAGCAAAAGATAGTCGAAACTACCTAATTTCCAAAAAAACTACCGTAGTTGCAACTTGCTTTCTTCCAGCTAAGCCTTAGATTGGTGCTATTTCTTGTTGAATTTGGATTCCTAAATAGTTTGGGTTTGAGAAATAAGATTTCATATAAAATCCAAATTGAATTGGATTTTCTAAATTGTTTACAACTTCTAATTAACAAGAACCTATCTCACTACAACATTTGGTTGGACTAGGAAAATCCCAATGCATGAATTTGACTTGATTTTAACTGATTGGCATTCCTAAATGCTTTGGAGTGATGTCGACCATGTTACATTAACATTCAAGTAAAATTATAATTCCTTAATTGTCTAGGTAATTATTATTACAAATTATATGTTCCTAAGATAGTAGTTAAACATATTTGGCCATGCTACTAGCTATGCATGTCAATGCCATGCATCACTTGAGTTGGATTGATAATTGATATATGATATTGATATTGATTCAAAGAATAGATGTGCAAGATCATGAATTGAACTAAACATGATGATTGTTGTAATATGCATCTTAGTTATAAGATAAATACCACGTATATTATATTGATTTATTGTTATCCATGCTAGAATTTATATGTGATAAATGCCATGTATAATTGTGAGATGCATGATAAGATTATATGTATTGGATATATGACGAATTCTTTTGCATGTTTGATGAGACCTATAATGAATCAAAAATCCCTTATGAAAAATATTAAGTCTTAATGTCTTCTATTAACATAAACAACTGAACTTTCTTCTAGTGGGGCTTATTAAGATAAAATTCAAGGCACTCATTATTCAAAATAAGGTTGTGTTATGTTTAATTAGTCTTACTTAACTATCATTGTATTGTTCAAATGCGAAAAACTTGATCGTATAGTGATAAAGGCAATGATTAGGTGAATCACATAAAATGTGATTAGACAAGGAGTTGTCACCCAAATGATCTAGAAGTCATATAAGATTGTGATTGATGAGCAAACTATCTACTTAATTTACTTATTCATGATTTGTTGAGACAAACCTCAAGGTTATGGTAAACTAAATGGGATTTTAACCCACTAAAAAAATATAATTTTTTCAAATTGATAGTGAGGGCTATTAATTTGATTAAAATAGTGAGAGCAACCAATATATAGATTTGAACCTTATCCATATTGGTATTGAATAATATGACTAATACTTGTTCATATTTTATAAGTTACAAAAACAAGTAACAATTTATCGCTTCGTAGCATACTTGATGATAGCATACTTGATCTTGTCATATTTTCCCAGTAGCTTTCATAATTTGTAATGAATTTTACTTAGCAAAAATGGTCATTGGAAGAGGAATTACAAGATCTATTTAGCAAGCTTGAAGGAGGAGAAGTCTAAAGAGACTTTTACTTCAGGTATATTTATAATTGAGATAAATCTATCTCTCCTTGACACATCTTCTTATGTATTGGATACTGGATGTGATTTTCACTTATGTAATGACATACAAGAACTAAAGAAGAGTAAAACAAATACTTAAAGAAGGGAAATGTGTCCTTACGTATTGGAAATGTGCAAGTGCTGTTACCTATGTCGTGGGGACTTATTAGTTACCTTTACCTTTTAGATTAGTTTTAAAACTAAAGGTTTGTTATAATGTTCCTGTCATAACTCGAAACATCATTTCAGTTTTTTATTTAAGTATGAATGATGAATACTCATTTGATATTAAAGTAATTATTGTTCCTTTTATTTAAATGATGTGTTTTATGGCATGGGAATGTTGATAATGGCTTATATATTTTTAGATTAAACAATGATGTTCTCAATATAAATGACAAGAAGTCTAAACTAGATAAATCAAATCAATCTTACTTGTGGCATTATAAACTTGATCATATTAATGAAATAAGAATCACAAAGTTATATAAAAAAGAATACTTTAATCCTTTTAATTATGAATCAAATGAAACTTATGAATCATATTTGCTTACAAAGATGACCAAATCACCTTTTACTGAAAAATGAGAAAGAGCTAGTGTGGTTCTTAGACTAATATATTCGAATATTTGTGACCTTAAGAATAAAATGCTAGAGGAGGATACTTTTATTTCATTACATTCACTAATGATCATACAAAGATATGATTATGTGTATTTAATAAAACACAAATCTAAATCTTTTGAAAAGTTCAAAAAATTTATAATGGAGGTTGAAAAAAAATCAGTAAAAGTATCATGACACTTTCATCTGATCGATGTAGTGAATAATAAAGCCATGATTCTCTACATTATCTAAAAGAGAATGGATTTCTCTCACAATGGACTCCACTTAAAACACTATAACACAATGGGGTTTCTAAAAAGAGAAATAGAATCTTGTTGGACATGGTTCGATCCAGATGAGCAATTCAAATATTTGTATATACTTATGGGGTTATGCATTTGAAACAATCGCTTATCTTTAAAATATAATTCCATCTAAATCCATTGACAAGGCATCATATGAGATGTGAAAAGGTAAAAGACCTAACTTGTCACATATAAAGATTTGGGATGTGATGCTTATGTGAAGCATACACAAGTTGACAAGCTTGGAGCCAGATTGGTTAAGTGTAAATTTATGGGATATCCAAAGGAAACTATTAGATATTATTTTTACAACTTTTAGGGATAAAAGGTGTTTGTTTCTAGACATGCTATCTTTTTGGTAAAAGAGTTTATCCTTGAAGAGAACAATGGGAGTAAAATAGAACTTGAAGAAATTCAAGAAACACAATTTAACACAAGGATGGAATTTAAGCTAATGGCTAAGGCATCAGATATGCAATCAAAAACTCAAAATACACAAAAACTCTGTAAGTCAAGTAGGACTCACCAAGCTCCTGAAAAATATGAATTTTTTGTTAATAAGGATGAGTTGATCATCGATGATGATCCTAATACCTATCAAGAAGCAATATTAGACATCGATTCTAAGAAATGGCATGAGGCCATGAAATCTGAAATAGAATCCATGTATGCAAACCAAATATGGACTTTAGTGAAACCACCCTAAAGGATAAAACCTATAGGGTGCAATGCATTTTTAGGAAGAAAATCGACAAGGATGGCAATGTACAAAGATACAAAACCAAGCTAGTTGCAAAAGGTTATAATAAAAAACAATAAGTTAATTTTAATGAAACTTTTCCATTAGTAGGCATGTTAAAATCCATTAGGATTTTGCTTGCTATTACCACATACCATGACTATGAGATATGGCAAATGGACATCAAGATAGCATTCCTTAATAAAAATTTGCAAAATGATGCGTACATGACACAACCCAAAGGTTTTGATTCTAAAAAGAATGCTAACATGATGTGTAAGTTTCAAAGATCTATTTATGGACTTGAGCAGATATCAAGAAGTTCGAATATACATTTTGATAAAGCAATTATAGAATTTAGATTCATAAAAAATATAGATAAATCTTGTGTATATAAGAAAATAAGTGAAAGTACAATCATTTTCATAGTGTTGCATATGGATGACATATTGCTTACAGGAAACAGTATACCCATGCTACAATCTATAAAGATTTGGTTATCTAAGAACTTTTCTATGAAAGATTTAGGAGAAGCAACAAATGTGATAGGCATAAGGATCTATAGAGATAGATTAAAGAGGTTGATTGGTCTCTCATAATTTAGATACATAGATAAGTGCTAAATAGGTTTAGCATAGTAAAATCCAAAAAAAAAAAATTCATAAGGATCTATAAAGATAGATCAAAAAGGTTGCTTGGTCTCTCACAATTTGGATACATAGACAAAGTGCTAAAAAGGTTTAGTATGGTAGAATCCAAAAGGGGATTCTAGCCAATCTTGCATGGTATAAATCTTTATAAAGATATATGTCTTAAGACACAAATTGAGAAAGATAGTATGAATAAGGTTTATATGCTTCGACAATTGGATCTCTTATGTATGCAATGTTATATACAAGATCTGATATCTCATATGCTTTAAGCATAATAAGTAGATATCAAGAAAATCAATGTGAATGTCACTGGAAGGTCATAAAAATAATATTTAAATATTTGAGAAGAATTAAGAATATGATTTGTGTCTATGGTAGAGCAGAACTCCTTATTAAAAGCTATTGTGATGCAAGCTTTCAATTCTACAATAATGATAGTCAGTCTCAAAGTAGCTATATTTTTACTCTAAATGGTGAAGCATTAAGTTGAAAAAGTTTCAAACAGAGTATAACTATAGACCCTATAATCAAAACTGAATACATCTCTACATTTACAGCTGCAAAAGAGGTCATTTGGATTAAAAAGTTTGTAACTGAACTAAATGTTGTTCCTAGCATTGTTGTTCCAATAACAATCTATTATGACAACAATAGAGCTATTGCTCAAGCCAAGGAACCAATGTCTCATCAAAGATCCAAATATGTATTAAGGTGATATCATGTCACTAGAGACTTTATTTCTAAAAGTGATGTTAAAATTGAATGAATACCAACTAAAGATAACATTGTTAATCCTCTTACTCAAGCTATGTCCTAATAGAAACATGATAAGCATGTTATCATATATGGTATTAGATATATAAATGATTAGCTTTAGTGCAAGTGAGAGATTGTTGGTATTTGCCCTCTAAGCCAAATCATATTTTGGCTAAGATATTGTCCATTTGTAGTACTTTGACATTTGATATCTTATAAAAGTTTTATTTCTTTATCATTGAGCTTATATGCATATATTTCAATGTTGATGCTTATATGATTCAATTTTCAGAATATAAACAAAGCTTTGCAAGATAATTACAATGAGATTGTAATTATGAGATTATCATTGAATAAAAGCTATATGTTCTAAAATTGTTCCTAGTTAATGCTTTATCAATAACAGGGCATTGATAAAAGCTGTTGAGACTAACACATGATTATGTTTTTGCTTATGAAGTAAACAATTGATATCGTAGGTTGAAGTTTGGATAAACTTGAACTAATATGTAAGTGCTTGTTACAAGAATAAGTTCACTGAACATGACTTGATATGAGAAAGCTATATAGTAGTTCACATAATGTTTATAGCTATATTCTCATATGAAAGCCATGCAACACTTGAAACTACTAAAAATTACAAGGTATTAAGGTTTACAACATGGAAAAAGACAAAAAAACTATTGAAGAATTGATGCAAAACTGTGCATGAAAATTGCATGAATATGAGAAACATACATCAGAGGAATGGAAAAAAAAAGAGCTAGGCAAAAAAGAAGGGAAAAAAATAAATGGGACAAAAAAGACCAGTGAGAAAAAAATAAAAAAAAAAGAAAAAAAAAGTTGATGAACCAAGAATATTAGTAAAAAAGTTTGGCACGAAAAAAGAAAAAGCAAAAAAAAAAAAAAAACTTTGGTGAATAGGTGTAGCAACACTAAATAGAAAAAATGAGAACTAGATGTGGAGGAAAAGGTGAAAATAAAAAAAATTGGTAGTAAGCGAGGTGAAAAGATAAAAAGATAGCGAAAGGCAAGTAAGTAAGAAAAAAGAAAGTGGTTAAACAAAAAAAAAGTTGACCAAAAGGGTAAAAGGAAGAAAAACATAAAGAAGGTTGAGCATGCACCAATAATGGAAAAAGTAAATAAATTACAGTAGAAAAACCATACACAAATGAAGCATGAACCATAAGGAAAAAAAATAAAGAGCAAGTAGAAAAACCAAAAAGAGAAACCAAAGAAAATGAAGAAGAAAAATGAGGAGAAACAAATATGAAACAATGAAGTAGTAGTAGGAACAAGGCTAAAGGAAGAAACATCTAGCAAAAAAAAAGAAGAAAAGAATAGTAGTAGCAAATAAAGAGAAGTAGTTGAAAAAAAGAGTAGCTTTAAAAAAAAAGAAATAAAAGGAAAAATACCCAAAACACTGAACAGAAGAAGAGTACAAAACCAAAAAAAAAAATAGTAAACCAAAGTATAATAGTACGAACGAAGGTAAGCCTTTATTCTTAAGCTTCGAAATCTTATAGAGTTTTCTAAAAGTTGTTTGTTTTTTTCTTTTCACTTTTCTATTGCTTATTAAGAGTTCCTAGGATCTTCTTGAATGATTGTCTTAGTTTGAATAGCTTGTCACAAAGTTATGCTCTATTTATGAAAATGAAAACTTTTTTTTCCTACTAATAAAATAATAAAGAAAAGGGAGGCATATCCAAACCTTGTTTTTCTCTATTCTATTATTAGCATTTTTTTTACATGAAGGTAAACTCCATGGTTGCATGGCTTATTTGCATGAAAATTTATTTGATCACTAAATAGTTATGTCCTATTTGTGTAACATAAAAAAATAATAAAATAAAAAATGATGACAATTTTCCAAAAAAAAAATGATAAAGGAAATATTATTTCAAAGATAAAAGTAAAGGAAGAGAAAATTGATAATGTTCTTTTAAAAAAAAGAAATGAAGTAATAGTATAAAATAATAAGATAAAGCTTTACATAGTAACCAAGAAAAAAGAAAGCGTTAAGCTTGTAGATCTTATGTATATTTTCTATTTCTAATGACTTTGGTTTTATTTTATTTTATATATTTTATTTTTTGTTATTTTGTTAGTATAGATTTTTTTGGACACCATAATTTCCATGATTATTTAGTCCATGTACAATTTAATTGTCAAATAATAAAAAGTAATAATAAAGTAAAAATAAAAAATACATTTAAGATTTTTCAAAATCACTGTTTAGATGTTGGAGAAAATTAAAAATCGTATATTAAAATTAAAAAATAATTCTGCATAGTTGTTGGGGAATTAATCTTAGTAAAATAAATTTAATTTTAAAAAAACTTTAGAATATTAGGAATATAAAATTAAAAATAAAGAACTAATAAATAATAATAAAGGTATAAATAAGAAGAATCAAATTTTAATAAAAATAAAAATATAAAATATAAAAATTTAATTTTTTAGAAAAATTATAAAAAAAAACGAATTTACTTGAAAAATCTACCTATAAGTCAAAGATTTTTATAAAGGTTCATATTTTTCTAAAATGAAACCCTAAAATGAAATCCTAAACTATAAGTGAAACTTTAAACCCCTAGGTGAAACCCTAAACCTTAAATTTAAAACCCCAAATGAAACCCTAAAATCTTAAGAGAAACCCTTAATTTTAAATGAAACCCTAAACCCTAAGCCAACTTTCACACCCAGAAACCTAAAAGTGAAACCCTAAATCCATTCAAAATCCTAAAATCATCTCAAGATTCAAGGGTTTATATGAAAACCTTTTGTGAAATAATTTATTTTTGAATGCTACCTAGATGATGGGATATTTAGAGAATTTTATTTAATTAAGAATTTTCGTATAATTTCATATTTTAAAATAATAATATTAAATAAAGAATAAAAAATAAAAAATAAAACAAATGAGATTTTAAATATAAAAGGTCACACCCAAACTCTACCTAAAGGTTAGAGAGTCTAGGTAGTCTTTTTATATTTAGAGACCCGATCTTGATTTTAATTCTCCTTATATTTAAGACACATTTACGTATATTTATTTTCTTGCACTCATTATGCATATACATGCATCTCAATTTTTGTTTTGTATGGTTTACTATAGCCTTTTCTATTTTTATTACATAAAAAGCTTTCTTCAAAAAATTGGTTTTAAAAATAAATAAATAAATAAGATGAATTTAAAATAACATTATGAAATATGTAATTTTTTGTACTCTACCTAGATGTTGGAGGGTCACTAATAATTATCATTTTTAAAGAATATTATTTTTATTTGTAAGGAAATGTTGTGATAATCTTAAACGGAAATGATTATCTTAGAATTCTACTTTTTATGTAAGAGAATTTTAAAGTATTTTTTTAATTTAGAGATTTTCATACCATTTTCAAATAAAGATTTTTAATAATTTTATTTCTTAAAAAATGAAAGAAATTATAATTAAATTTCATATAAAAATCATTTTTATCTAAAATTCTATATAGCGCATGAGTAATTGGTGCCAATTTTATAGGTGTTGTGGGGATACTAATCTTTTCATATGCCTAACAGACTCTTGAACCTGACTTAGTTTTAGTACATCAAAAATATCTTTTTAATAAACTTTAAATTGATTTTATTGTTTTATTAAAAAGATAAGATTTTTTGATGGCCAATCACACCCTAAAAAAGATTGGTGGTGACTTTTCATGTTTTTTATGATTTTAAATGATTACGTCTAGCAATCAAATCTTTGAATTGATACATTATGACACCTTCAACAATGAATTTTACTTTTTGGTGTAAGGATGATGGAACAACTCTTGCTATATGAATCCAAAGTCTTCTAAGCAAGTAGTTATAAAGGTGCTGTATCCATCACTTGGAATTGGACATTAAAGGTACATGGGCCAATTTGTATTGGAATCTCTATATCATCGATCACTTATCTTCGTGCTCTATCAAAAGCTCTTACCACAATGTAGCTATTTCCCATGTAGAACAGCTTAACAAAAAGCTGTAAGAATTTAGTCATAAGTATGACATTAATAATAACCCATTATTAATCAATACTTTGGCCATTGTATAGGTTTTACACTTGATAGTAATGTGTAGGGCCTTAATGCTACTTCATCCCTCCAAAGATATTTACCATCATTAAAAGTAATTAAATTAAGGGCTAAGATATTCCCACCCATTTGAGCTACCTTCTAAACATAAATATTGTGTTCAACATAAGATTGATTGAACACTTTCAACAAAGCATTCTTGTGTGGCTCTAAGTTTAAAGTAGTGACAATAATGAAATGTGAGCTGGCAACTTGTTCAGGTCAACCATACTTTTTTCATTACTTGATAATTTTAAGAAATTCACAGGGTTTTTTTTTTTTACATTAGTTTTTCATGTTGCACCTCCAGGTTTAATGCAATGGGACCAGATTATCTTTTTGTTATGCTCTATTCTCCTTTTTTACTTTTTCTTTTCCTAATCCTCTCAAGCATCTCGGGTGAGTAATAGTGACCACTCCTAGTCATTCCTCCCACTTTCATTATATTGATAATATTTTCAAATCTCAAATTATCCTACATTATCATCAGGCCCTTAAATCTCCATTTCACAACTGTAATTCCATGAGATTGACTTGTAACTCTTAGAGGGAAATGGACTAGGAACATAAAAAATTAATGTTGTTCTAGGGAGAGGAACAAGCGTTTCTATAATTAACTTTGGCTTAGCACCATAAAATATAGTACTAGGTTTGAGAATATGAGACATCCCTAAAGGTTCACCTACCATATTCACACTGTAGTCATCATCTTTAATATAGAATTCTATCATAGCTTTATCCATTAATTATAGTAACACCTCGCAAAACTCTCGATAGTTTTATACTAAATATCTTGAGTTTTTTCCATGAAATTGGCAATCTTGATCATTATTTATGCTGCTGTTTTCAACCACCATAGGTTGGATCATCCCCGTTTTAACCAAACAATCAAAGATTTTTCTCATCTAAGTCATCGCTTCACTAACGTACTTTTTCATATTTATCCTTTGCTCATCCATCACGGCATTAGTGCTTAAAATTTACCCTTTGCTCATACATCATCGCATTAGTGCTTAAAATTTATCCCTTGCTCATACATCACCGCACTAGTGGTCCCAACAGTGTGATTAGGGAGAAGATTTTTGCTAATATTATGTTTATTATTTTTATTGAAATTCAACAATCCCGTTCTTATCAATCCTTTCACCTTATGTTCTAGAATTGTGTAATTCCTAGTGAAATAACCTATTACACCATAATATTAGTCACACTTGGCATTGGGGTTTTACAATTTTGGGTAGTATGGCTGTTTGCAATAGAATTTTAGCTTTTTCATGCTTATTTTAGTGCAAATTTACCCATATTTTGGCTTTTCCTTTAGGATTTTTGGCAAAATTTCCTAAATATTCATTTGTCTCATGTGTAGGTATGAATACATAAATTGAGAAATTTTGGACATTTTTTATACAATTTAAAGGATTTTTGTTGCAATTTGTGCAAATGACCTAACCTAGTGTAAAAAAGCTACCTTGATTTTAAAAGATTTTTTAAAATTTTTTCTCATGTTTTTTTAATTTTAATTTCATAGTTTTTCTAGTGAATTGTATGATAAATATGTTTTATGAAATGATTGAAATGTTTGCAACTAAAAAAATTTTGAAAAATGCAAGAAAAGGTAACACATGGATGCATGGATGTGTGCATGGGGGAAAACTGAGTAAGAATGCAAAGGCGTCACAAGTTGAGATTAAAAGAACCAAGAAAAGAGCTGAGCTAGAATTTTAGCAAGCTATGATTGGCCATTGAATTAACTACTTAGATTAAAAAATAGGCGTGTATAAAGCTTGCAAAATCTATTAAGGGCCCACCAGCAAGCATAAGCCATGAAATGTAAAGAGGAAGAAGCCTAGCCAATTGGAGATTTTTTTTTTTGACATTTTAGGACCTAAGGCTTCTTCCCTTTACTTATAAATAGGGGGAAAGGGTCGGCTATTTAGAACTTTTAAGCCTAGTTTTTTAGATTTTTTTCTCTACTTTCCCACATTTTCTTTTTATACACTTTACAGTTTTTTAGTATCCAAATAGTCCATTTTCCAAAATTTTCCTTTGAATCTTGTTGCAAATTTGCAGTTTCTAGTGTATTTTTTAGTGATCTTCAAGAATCTAGCAATAAAATTTACAAATTCAATCATTTACTACTTAATCTTTTGATTTCTCGTTACTCCTTAAACTATTTGTGAAACTATTTTTTCTGACTTAGCTGTAGTTTTTAGATTGAAATGCATTAAAATCTAGCTTGTTTTTGTTCAAATTTTTTCATAGATTCTTCATTCATATGGCTACAACATAATAGAAGATTGGCTTTAAATTCGCTACACAGCATTCTAGAACAAAGTTGAAAGTTTTGGCTAGATGCAAGTGATAGTGCAGGGCAAATTTCAACAACCAATTTTGGCTTGGATCTACTCTCTCCTTGGCATTCTGTTTGCATTCTTTTCTCTCTAGATCTTTAGTTTTACTTGTTACTTGCTATATTGTGATTAATTACTTTCATTTTAATTGAATCCAATGTTGTTTGGATTTAAAGTTGTGAACATACTTTATTGTTGCTTATTTATGGACTATTTGGATTTAAAATTTATTAAGCTAGTTTTCTTTTTAATTTCTATGATTTTTTTGTTAAATCTTGTGAAAACCTTGTTAATGAATATATCCTTAGCTCAAAAGAAGTTTTTTAGTGTATAATTGTATATTGAAATTTTTTTTTGCAAATATAATATGTTTCCAATATATACAGGATGTAGTTGTAGTTTCTATTCCCTGTTTGATATATTTTCTCTTCAAGTTCACTTCTTTAAATTAACTCTTCATTTAGTTCTGCATTTAGCTTAAGTGAAGGTCCTTTTGTTCAACTTAGGAGTCAAACCAGTTTCTAATTTTTAATTTCCAACTTTGTTTCTTTACTATCCTTGTTTTGTTGATTCAAAGTTGTAGGTCCCTTTAGCTTCTGTTAAGTCCTTACCTTTTAAATCATGTTTTCATATAGGTTGCTTAGTGGTTGTTTAAAATCCAATTCATGTTTAACAAGCTTTTCATGTTAGATTTGATTGCATGTTTGCAAATTCCATTTTTCATTTCATGCTCATGTCCAGGCGTAATTTCCAGAATGAGTAGCAGTTTAGGTTCTTTCATTTTCACTTGATCTTTGTAAATACATTTCATATTAGACTTTCAATATTGCATTTTATTTTAGTCACTACCTGCTCTTGCACTTTAGGGTTAGCTATATATAATTTAGTTGCCATTTATACTAGTTACGATGGGCAATTTTAAATGTAATTTTCTTTATTGATTTTTCAATTGCATTTTATTTTCATAGCAATAATTCACTATTTTTCATGACTTCTTTTCTTATTTGATTTTAGTTGGTTGCTTGTATTTTTTTTATTAAATTTTAATTTATTTGGTTTTAAGTAATTTTTGTTATTTTGCATATTAGCTTTTTACTATTTGTTAATTATGTAATAGTTAATTTTTCAAGTATATTGAGTGATTGAATCAACTTTAGCAAAAGTAGGGTGATAACTGGTACTTAGCTTAAAAATTTCTACCTAATCTCTTTGAGATCGACATTCTGATTGAAATGTCATTTTTACTACTTGTTTGACTTGTATACTTGTAGTTTACCCGCACCAAATTTTTGGTGTCATTGCCAAGGATTAGGAATTAAAAGTCTTAGGCTAATATCAATCTTCACCATACTTTTCTATAGATTGGTTCCTTTTAGTATACATACCTTAGGCTAGAGTCAAGGTTTGCTTCGGTTCTAGGTGTATATACCTAGGTTCCATTTATAGTTTATTTTCTTAGTCTAGTGCTCTTGTGGCCTATGTATGCACTTAGTTAGAAATCATAAGTTAATCCTTTTAAATCTTGATTATGATGTGACCCATAAGAGGATTAAGAGGGAGAGACAAATCAATCTAACTAACACCTTGGCCGAGCAGAACACTTGAGCCTTTAAGGATTATATTGCTCGATCTTTACAATTTTTAACCTAGCATTAAAAGGCTAGCTATACAAGCTAATAATTTTGAGAATAAACCTGTAATCATCCAGATGATACAGTAATTAATGCAATTTAATGGTTATTTGAGTGAGCATCTAATGCTCATCTTTAGGTTTTCTTTAAGGTTTGATTAAACATAATCGTGTTACTGAGGATGCCATTAAGGTTAGATTACTTCCATTTTCCCTTAGTGATAAAGCCAAGAGTTGGTTAGACTCCATGCCACCAGGTTATGTCACCACTTGGGATGATTTAGTGTAGAAGTTCATGGCTAAGTTTTTTCTTCCAACTAAGACAACTAAGCTTAGGAATGAGATCACTACATTTTTCAGCTTGACTTAGAAACTTTATATGAGGCATGAGGAGATATAAGAAGCTCTTAAAGTGGTGTCTACACCATGGATTACTGAAATGGCTAAACATCTAGATTTTCTATAATGGGTTAATGCTTAACAATAAGATTATCTTAGATGCTGCATTAGGAGGTGCTTTGATAAGTAAGACTTCTGGCATAGCTTATAAGCTTATTGAAGATATGGCGACTAATAATTGATAGTGGTATAATGAGAGACAACATCTTAGGAAAGCTTCGAGGTTGTACAAACTTAGTGAGCTTACAGTGTTTAGTGCTAAGATAGATTCCCTAGCCAAATCTGTAAAGTCTTTATATCATAAAGTTACATCCTTAAAGCCAAGTTCTAGTCACTTTAGGTTTACTCATATCCATAGTTTTTTAGCTATGTGTGAAGGATATGCGGTAGGACACCCACTCTAAGATAGTTCAATTTGTAAGACAAAACCTTAGGCAACCTTACAACATTTATTTTTCCACATACAACCCAAGTTGGAGGAATAATCCTGTCTTTTCTTAGAGTTAGCAACAAAAGCACCATTCCACATCTTTTTAGCATAATTAGGCACCATTACCACCAGTATCACCATCACCATAACATGTTTAGTTTTCTATACTACTTTACCTATATGACTTTTAGTAGCCACCTTATCAGCAGTAGCTTTCATAGCAATATGCCATCCCTTGAGAAAAAGATCTCGATCAAGGATTTTTTAGGTTATTTTATTAAGGCTTAGACCTCATTTATGTATACTCAAAGCACTATGTTTTATAATTAGTCTACATCCATAAAGAAATTAGAGACCCAAGTTGGTTAGCTAGCTATCATTTTAAGAACCTGACCCTAGGGTACCTTACCTAGTAACATAGAAATCAACCCTAAAAGAGAAGAGAAAAAAAATACTACAAGGCAATCACACTTAGTAGTGAGAGGTAGTTAGCTAGTGGCGAGGTCCCGATAAGTTTTCAAAATGTGGTAGATGAGAGGTCTAATGGTGATAAGCTTGATAGAGACCTAATTTAAGATAAAGAAAAAAGATGAAGTGTAGTACCGGTTTATACACAATTACCATAAACACCATCTTTTAGTGCTTTACCCAATTCACCTAAGCTTGTTCCTTCTAAATTGAGCCACCTAGGCCTTATATTCATTTCCTTCAATAGTTTTAGAAGTAAAAGAAAGACAAGCAATTCTTTAAATTTCTTGAGGGTTTAAAAAGCTGTACATTAATATCCCATTTACATATATACTTGAGTAAATCCCTACCTATGCAAAATTTATGAATCATATTCCTTCTCATAAAAAGAGGCTTGAAGATTATGAGAGAATTGCACTCAGCAGTGGTGCAAATATTTGATTCAGAGAGGAATACTTACAAAGTTTAAAGATTCTAGTAGCTTTACTATTTCATGACCTATAGGTAGTATGTCTTTTAATAGAGCCTTATGTGACCTAGGTACTAGCATTAACCTAATGTCTTAGTTTATTTTTCAAAAATTAGGCATAAAAGGCTAAACCTACCACTGTTACTTTATGGTTGACCTACAGGTCACTGAAATACCCTAGAGAGATTGTAGAATATGTCTTTGTTAGGGTAAAAAAATTCATCTTCCTACCAGATTAATTGTGCTAGACATGAAAGTGGATTGTAAGATCCTTATTATTTTAAGAAGGCCATTTTTAGCCATCAAAAGGGCTGTAATAGATGTGCAAAAAGGTGAGTTAACTATACAAGTACATGATCAGGAGGTTTAATTTAATATTTTTAAGTCTTTAAAGTATCTTGATGATTTTAACGATTGTTTTAGGGTAAAAGTAGTTAGTAGTTTGGTTAATGATATTTTTCACTTAGAGCATTTGATCTTATAGTTTAAGGATTCTTTTTCAATCGATGAAGTAGAGGATATGGATTTGAATGAGAATGATGATACGATTTTGATGATCTCTATTAGTCAATATCCACCACCTCTTAATCTTGAGCCTTTAATGGATATAGATACTCTTCCTAAAGCAATTAGACCTTTTATGGTAGACCCACTAGTCATTGAGCTTAAACTATTACCTTTACTCCTTAGGTATGCTTATTTAGGTGAGGATGACACTTTGCCTATGATCATATCAGCATACTTAACTGATGATTAAGAGGCACGATTACTTTCGATCTTATGTGACCATAAGTTAGCTATAAGTCGATCTGTTACTAAAATTTGAGGTATTAATCCATCTTTTTATACAAATAAGATTTTGATGGAAGATAGATTTAGGCCAACCATTGAGATGCAACATAGGTTGAATTTGACCATGAAAAAATGGTAAAAAAAAATTATTAAATGGCTAGATATTTGTATCATAGATTCAATTTCGGATAGTGCATGGGTCAACCTGAATTAGTATGTGCTTAAGAAGGGTGGGATAACAGTGATGCCGAATGAGAATAATGAGATAATTCCAACTAAGACTATTATTGGATAATGGTTTTTATGGATTACCGAAAGCTAAATGAAGCTATGAAAAATGATCATTTTTCTCTACTTTTTATTGACCAGATATTAGATCGAGTTTTTAAATATGAGAACTATTGTTTTCTAGATAAGTATTTTGGATCCAATCAAATAGCTATAGCATTTGAAGACCAATAAAAGATTACTTTTACCTATTTTTTTGGTACTTTTACCTTTAAAAGAATGCATTTTGAACTTTGTAATGTCCTAGTTACCTTTTAAAGATGTATGATGGCTCTTTTTTTAGATATGGTAGAGGATTTTCTTAAGTTATTCATGGATGATTTTTGGATCCTAGATAATAGCTTTAAGGAGTGTCTCGATCACTTAGCTTTCATTTTGATGAGATATGAGGAAACCAACTTAGTGCTGAATTGCGAGAAATATCATTTCATGGTTAGAGAGGGATAGTATTAGGTTATAAGGTTTCTACCATAGAAATTGAGGTTGATAGAGCTAAGATCAAAGTGATATAGAGATTGCCACCTCGAATTACAGTTAAGGGTGCTATGAGTTTTCTTGGACATGCAAGGTTTTATAAGAGATTTATTAAGGACTTTTCCAACATTTTATGTAGATTGTTGGAAAAAAGGTGAAGTTTAAATTTGATGACAATTGCTTGGATGCTTTTCGAGTGCTTAAAAAGAAATTAATTTATGCTCTAGTTATTATACCTTTTGACCGACTTTACCATTTAAGTTTATGTGTAATGCTAGTGAATATGTAGTAGGAGCTGTTCTAGGTCAAAGGATAAGAAAGCAATTTCATGCTATATACTATGTAAGCAAGACTTTGAATCAAGCTTAGTTAAACTAAGTGACTACTAAATAAAGAGTTGTTAGAGTTTTTATTTGCTTTTGACCAGTTTCATTCTTATCTTATAGGATTTAAGGTCATAGTTTACACTAATCATGTTGTGATTAGATATCTCAAACCAAGATAGATGCAAAGCCTAGGTTGATTATGTGAATTCTCTTCCTACAAGAGTTTGATTTTAAGATTAGAGATAATAAATGATCCAAGTACCCTGTGGCTGAACATTTTTCTAGATTAGATAATAACTATATTGACAATTAACTGAGCATTAGCAAGACCTTTCCTGATAAGTAGTTGATGGCATTTTGGCATGATACCTTGCCTTGGTATCTTGATTAGGTCAATTTTATTATTAGTGGAGTTTTATCCCCAAATCTATCATTCCACCAAAACAAAAGTTTTTGCATGATGTCTGATATTATGTTTGAGATTAGCTTTATTTGTTTAGGTAGTGTAAGGATTAGATTTTGAGGTAATGTGTCCTAATGGAGGAAGTTGATGATATACTAAAACATTGTCATGCTTCTGATTATAGTGGACATTTTGAAAGATAATGGACTGCAACTAAGGTGCTTTAATTGAGATTTTATTGGCCCACTCTGTTTCAAGACATGCATTTATTTGCTCAAAAATGCAATCGATATCAAAGAGTTGGGAGAATATCCAAGAGACATAAGATGCCTTTAAACCCAATTTTAGAGGTAGAGATGTCTTATGACTTTATGAGACCTTTCATTTCTTCTTATGGTAACCATTTTATTTTGATGGCTATGGACTATGTTTCAAAATGGGTAGAGGCAGTAACGTACTAGTGATACTAGGGTAGTACTCAAATTTTTAGGAAGAATATATTTTTTAAATTTGGAACCCTTAGAGTCATCATTAGTGATAAGGGATCCCATTTTTATAATAAGGTTTTTGATGCATTAATAGTGAAGCATGAAGTCATTTATAAGGTTGCCATTGCTTATCATCCATAGTGTAATGGTAAGGTAGAAGTATCAAATAGGGAAATCAAGTCCATACTTGAGAAAATCATAAATCTGAGGCATAAGGATTGATCTAGGAGATTGCATGATACTTTGTAGACATAAGGATCACCTTCAAGACTCTAATTAGGATATCACCCTATCAGCTCATATATGGGAAAGCTTGTCATTTGCCAATAAAGTTAGAGCACAATGCATGTTAGGCTATTAAGAATTTGAACTTTAATTTAGATATTATAGGTGAGAAACATCTTTTATGACTCTATGAGCTTGATGATTTTTAGTTGCATGCCTATGATAATATTTAGTTGTTTAATGAGAAGATGAAAAAGTGGCATGACAAGTGAATTTTAGATAAGACATTTGAGCCCAATCAACATGTTTTGCTATTTAATTCTAGCTTAAAACTTTTTCTAAGAAAGCTTAAGTCGAGATGGATAGGTCCATTTATGGTGACATAGGTTTTTCCTTATGGCACTATGGAGATTATGGATTAGGTGTAGAAGGTTTCTTTTAAAGTGAATGGGCATAGATTAAAGCATTATTATAGAGGAAAGGTTGGGCAAGCGATGGAAGTGATTCATTTTAGAGATTGATTCTTTAGAGCTCATAGTCTAGGCTTTTGACTTTAAAGAAAGTGCTTCTTGGAGACAACCTAAGTTTTATTTTTCATGATATTTCTTTTTATGCATGATTTTATACATATGTGTTTGCATTTTGTTTCCTTTTTGAACATTCAGTTTTCCTTATTTGTACATATTTGTTCTTTTGTTCATTTGGTTATGATGTATATACTTGTTAATTTTCTTATTGTTCATTTGGATATGATTTTCCTTGTACATGTTGATGTCATTTTTTTGTATATTAGTTTCTTTGTTTTGAAGGTTCAATAAGAGATTGAAAGGGATGTATTGGTTTTGATTAAAATAAGAAGTGGATATTCGACCATTATGCCTTTAAGATGGTAAGGGAGTTTCATTATTTTTCTCTCATGTGCTTTATTGCTTTATGTTTACACATTGAGGACAATGTGCTTTTTAACTTTGAGGGTATGGGAAAATACTCAACATTTTAAATTTTCTTTCAACTTAGCCTTGAAATTAAGCCTGACTTGTAATAGCTTGAATAATTGCTATGTTTTCTTTAATTAGTTCTTCATAAAGCCAATGATAGATAGAGATTGATAATGAATTTAGCTTTAGAAAAAGATTGAATATTGTATGAAATATAAGATGATGCTTAGGTTTAGTGAATTCTTAATTATGGATTTCATTTGTGAGTTGATGATTTGGACATTGAATTACATTTTTTATCTAGTACTAATTATGTGAGCATGAGATTGTATTTGCATTGGTCTTTAGAGTTGTGTTTCATGATTCCAGAATTTGTTTTAACCATCTTTTGAGGTGAAATACTAACGAAAACATGATTAGGGAAATGATATAGGCCATATTTCAATCGTTTGAGCCTTTTGAGCTAACTTTGATATAATTCTTCCATAGTCACCTCGTTTGAGCCTTATGATACTTTTTTTTTGTTTTGAAACCACATTACAAGCCCATAGGCTTGATCTGTGATTTCCTATCTTTTTGGTCTCTTACCCTATATGCATTTAGGACACTCATGCACCATTTGTAAATTGTATTATCAAGGAAGAAAGGTGGGGCTCGAAAAAGAATAGGAAAAAAATAAAAAGAAAAAGTTATGCTAACTTGCAAAAGAAAAGAAATGAAAAGAAGAAAAAGATGTGAAAAAAAACAAAAACAATAAAGTGGTGAAAAAGAAAATAAAGTAAAAGAAGAAAGAAAATGGGAAAATCAAAGTTTGTGAGGGTGATTTTTTAGTCAAGCTTACCTTTCTTACTTGAAAAACTTAATTATGAGTAATCCTAGATAAGTAATGCATTGTTAGGGTACTTGAGCCTAAAAGAATTTTATTTTATCATATCTTAACCTCAGCTTTACATTACAAGTTTATTAAAGTCCAAAATGATCCTTCGTCATGTGTTTATCTACATTAATGGAGAAAGATGTGATAAGCAAACTTATGGAACATGAACATACTTTATTGATCCTTGTTATTAAACTTTCATGTTTTGAATAACATTAGTAGATTTCATGTAAAGATATGTGAAAAGCGTTGCTTATTTGTGGAATCATAGTTAAAAATGATCTTAGCCTAGGTAGATTCTTGTATATTGGTATTTTTTCATGATTTTGCGTTAGTTATATCTATTGATCAATCTATAAGGTATTCATGTTGAATGAGGCATTGAGAGTATAGTATAATTCTTGCTCAATCTTGTTTTGCTTAAGGATTAGAATTTTAGCTTTTTCATATTTATTTTTAGTGCAATTTAACTAATATTTTAGCTTGTTCTTTAGGATTTATGGCTAAATTGCTTGTAAATGTACATTGGTCTCATGTATAGGTACAAATAAAGAAATTTAGAACTTCTGGATAATTTTTATACAATTTGAAGGACTTTTGGTGCAATTTATGCAAATGGCCTAAACTAGTGTCAAGAACTTACATTGATTTTGAGGGAGTTTTCTTGATTTTTTATCACTTGATTTTTTTAATATTATTTTCATAGTTTTTCTAGTGAATTGTATGATAAACATGTTCATTAAATGCTTGAAATTTTTTTAGCTAAAAAAAATTGAAAGATGTAAGAAAAGGTAACACTTAGATGCATTGACGTGTGCATAAAGGGAAAATTGATTGAGAATGTAATGGCATCACAAGCTAGGTTTAAGAGGACAAAGAGAGTAGTTGAGCTAGCATTTTGGGAAGCTATGATTGGCCATTGAATTGACTCCTTGGATCAGCAAATAGGCGTTAATGAAGCTTGCAAAATTTGTTAGGTGCCAACTAGCAAGCATAAGCCATGAAATGCAAGAAGGAAGAAACCTCTATAAGCCCAGCCAATTAGAGATATTTTCTAGATATTTTAGAACTTGATGCTCCTTTCCTCTACCTATAAATAGGGAGAGAAGGCCAGCCATTTAGAAGTTTTAAGCTTAGGTTTTTAGATTTTTTTCTCTATTTTCCTGTATTTTCATTTTTTGCACTTTACACTTTGTTAGCATCCAAATAGTCTAGTTTCCAAAATTTTCCATTGAATCTTACTACAAATTTATAGTTTATTTTTTAGTGATCTGCAAGAATTTAGCAATAAATTCTGCAAATTTAATCGTTTACTAGCTTAATCTTTTTGATTTCTCGTTGTTCCTTAAAACTATTTGCAAAATTGTTTTCTCTGACCTAGCTGCAGCTTTTGGATAAAACTCATTCGAATCTAGCTTGTTTTTGTTCAAGTTTTCTTCACAAATTCTTCATTCATATGGCTACAACATAGTAGAAAATTGACTTTAAATTCACGGCATAACATTCTAGATCAAAGTTGGAAGTTTTAACTAGATGCAAGTGATAGTGTGAGCCAAATTTGAACAACTAATTTTGGTGTGGATCTACTATCTCTTGGGCTATCTGTTTGCTTTCTTTTCTCTTTAGATCTTTAGTTTTACTTGTTATTGCTATAGTTTGATTAATTGCTTTCATTTTCATTGAATCTAGTGGCTGTTTAGATTGAAAGTTGTGAACATACTCTATAGTTGTTTATTTGTGCACTGTTTGGATTTAAAGTTTGTTGAGCTAGTTTTCTTTTTAATTTTGTGATTTTTCTATTAAATCTTGTGAAAAACTTGTTGATGAATTATCCTTAGCTCAAAAAAATTTCTTTTTTGGTTACAATTGTACATTGAAATTTTTTTTCACAAATCTAATATGTTTCTAGTATATGTAAGATGCAGTTGTAGTTTCTATACACTGTTTGATGTATTTTCTCTTCAAGTTTGCTTCTACAAATTAAATCTTCATTTATTTCTTCATTTAGCTTAAATGAAGGTCTATTTATTCAACTTAGGAGTCAAACTAGTTATAGGTCCTTTTAGATTCTGTTTAGTCCTTACTTTTTAATTCATGTTTTCATATAGGTTGCTTAATGGTTATTTAAAATTCATTTCTTCAAGAAGCTTTTCATATTAGATTTGATTGCATGTTTGCAAATTCTAGTTTTCATTTCATGTTCATGCTTAGGCATAATTTCCAGATTTGATTAGCTATTTCAGTTTCTTCATTTTTACTTGATCTTTGTAAATGCATTTCATATTATACTTTCAATATTTCATTTTATTTTAGTCATTACTTGTTCTTGCACTTTAGGATTAGTTGTATAGAATTTGGTTTCCATTTAGACTAGTTATGGTGGGCAATTTTAAGTGTAATTTTCTTTATTGATTTTTCAATTGGATTTTATTTTCATAGCAATAATTCACTATTTTTCATGACATGCTTTCTTATTTGGTTTTAGTTGGTTACTTGTATTTTTTATTAAAATTTTAATTTTGATATATTTAGTTTTAAGTAATTTTTTTATTTTGCATATTAGCTTTTTACAATTTGTTAATTTTGTAGTAGTTAATTTTTCATGTATATTGAGTGATTGAATCAACTTTAGCAAGAGTAGGTTGATAACCGGTAATTAGCTTAGGAATTTCTATGTAATCTTTATGAGATAGACATTTCAACCGAAAAGTCACTTTTACTACTTATCCAGTTTGTATACCTGTAGTTTGCCGCATCAATGGCTTTAAAGGTTCCACATAGACTTGGGCAATGAGGTGGCCTTTCACCAACTGTGGATACAAGTTGATGTAAGACATGGGCATTGGGTCAAAAAGATGTTTTTCTCATTTATTGTTGTTTTGTGAGCTTTTTTAGTTACTAGTTTGATTGGTTGATTAAGTAAACAATTGAGTTGATAGTACAAGGGTGTAATTGGGTGATTGAGGATGAAAGCTTGACCAATATGGACCTTGTTGGTGTGTTTAGTAATGATATAACTACTAGGATATTTGGTGGGTGGTGGGGTAATAAAAAAGGGGTGGCGGGCTTAGATTATATGAAACAAAGAAATGAAGTAAGGAATTTCCATAAGTAACTGCATTTGTTTCCTATTTTATCTTTTTCAGATTTGCTATCTTCTAGATACTGAAAGTTTTAGCTCCTTCAATTTTACCATTCTTGATGGCATTCTCAATCATTTCTCTTAAAATCACTATATCCAAAAATTTTCTTTGTAGCATTTCAAACCAACTTCTTATAGTATAGGGCTTTTAATGTGCTAACAAACAACACACTTATCTTCTTTTCAGTTCATGGTGATTAGACTTGAGCCACTGTATCTCACTACTAATGTGTGTATTCTTTAAAGGTTTTTTTTTACCTTTTTTTTTTCATATTCTATAGTGACAGCCTACTTGGGGCCTTGTCAATGACATGCTTTTACTAGGTGATGAAAACTCTGGCCAAGTCCTTCCATAATAGATTAAGTTATGATCCAATTATGCATATTATCTTGTCACCAATCTAGTCAAACTATCTTGAAAATAGTGTATTAGGAGCTTATCGTTCTGGGTATGACTTGTCATCTTTCAATAGAACATGGTAATGTAAGTGAAGGGACATATTGTTCCAACATATTTCTTAAAATCAAAGGCTTTAAATTTTGTTGGAATGACTAAGTCAGGTACAAGACTAAGCTCATTAGAGTTAATGCTCTTATAAATATTGCTCTTTTCTATTGCTCTAAACCTCTTTTCAAGTAAGTTATACTTGTTTTGTATTTCTAAGTTCTCAATCAACTTAGACAAGCTACATAGCTACTTTAGTTTAGTAGGGTAGTCTAAGTTTGGTACCAAAATGGGATCAACAGGGCTAGATCCTTGGTTGACATTCACGGAATGATTACCAGATGAACTAATATAAGTGTAAGGTTGTGCAGTTGGTAGTTGCAAATGTATGCTTCAAGAAGTTTGAGCTTAGAATGAAGTGAACATTGGAAGGTGCGATGATTCTTTAGTATTAATCCCTTCTCTTCATCTCGATGCACTAGAAACTCTTTTACCTTTTGATGAGCTAGATAACAATTACTTCAATTCTAACAATTGCACCTTAATATATTGTTGTATTTCCATTGCCCTTTCTTTTATTTCTTCTTGTGCCTTGTCGACCCTTTTGAATCTAGCTATATTTTTTCCTTCCATTATTAAAGATTAAAAATGAGTATTATATCCTTATGGGACTAATTGATTTGGATTCTTTGGCCACACTGTCTTTTAACCATAATTTATTAATCATAAATTAGAGCACATGGTATAATATCATTGTTATCATTATTAATCTTTGCTTTTATTAAATTTCATGTATATAATGCATGCAATGTAATACAAATTGGGCATTATTTTGGATCAATCTAAGTAAAAGAAACTTTTGTTAAATACAAAAATCCTCATACATCATCCAATCACTCTTACATTATAGACATAAAAATAGTTGATCTGAGCATATTGTTTTCTAGCCTCATGTAAAAAGTTTAATAAACACTAGTTATAACCCTGGGTTGGTATAATCTTTTATTTAAGTGTTTCAGTATTTTCAACCATTTCATTAGCTTATGCATAGCCTTATAAATCTAAGAGGTCAAATACTCTATGTACTACTATCTCCCTAGGTTTTCTACCCACCATATCTCTCGAACTATCACCTTCCTATTACAGAGACAAGCACATTCATTATCTTTTTCTTACGATTTGGTTAAAATTTTATTTGCCTGGTTTTTATTCTCAACCAATTTGCTTTCTAAGCTTAGCAGCTCATGTTTAATGACCTCTTTTCTTTTTGTATAATGGAATTTCTGCTTTCCTCTTCTTTCAATCTAACCTTCAATATCTCATTTTCTTCATGGCACTTGGTTATCATCGCGAAAGCTCTAAAAAATTTATCTTTCCATATCTGTTGCTCTTGAGTTAGTGTGATGATAGCTTTCATGTTTTCTCGAGCTCTACCTTTCCAGTATTTTACCATTTTTCTTAAATCTTCTATCTCTTTCTTAGATCCTCTCGAAGGCCTAACATCTATTCTCAACCTTTTGCTCTTAATGGAGATCTTTCAAATCTCCTTTCAACACCTTTTATGCCTTGGCCAGCATTTGTAATGCATCGTCTTTCATCATCAAGTAGTGTCTTAGTTAATAACATAACTTGATTTGACATTGGCATCTTTTCTCACTCCATTTTTTTTCTTTCAACCTTAATTTATTACTGGGTAATTTTGAAGGCTGTTAACATTAGGTTCAATGTGGGGATAGGTAGCTAATCTGAAACATCCTTAAGTAGTGACTTAACTTCATTGATTTCTTTTGCTTTCCACAGAAGGTATCTTTTTTCAACATTGTTTGCATGCCTTGCTGAATTTATTCAATTGATCTGTTTCCATACTCTGATGACTTTTCAGACTTTTTCTTATAATTGGGTACATCATAATCAAATTCAAGTCGATTGAGTCCATAAGTCATAGGAACAAACTATTGGGAATTATATTATCCTTGAACCATAAAAGGTACATAACTGCCCTTTATGTCCTTAACAACGGAACCTATAGCTTGTCTCCATAATTGTATAATATAGCTAAAAGAAGCATCTAAGGTGCTTTCCAAGTTATGGCTTTGCTTGTGAGATTAAAAAAAATGACATCCGTTACCCTTTTGTCCAATCTCTCGTTATTCCTTGGTAATGAACTCCTTGATCGAAACAAAATTGGTGGAGAAAAGCCAAAATGATACTTTTTTCTTTTCCCTAAAAATGGCTCTAAATCCAAACATAGAGTAGTTGAGCATATCCTATGAATCGGCCATCACCTTTCCTTTGATAATAATTTAATGATCCGATAGTTTCAACTAGGATAGTAAGGGATGGGTTTATGCCTTTGTCTAATTGCTCGAAGAAATTGACCACTAATGCTTTTATATACCTTGGTACCTTAGGCAATATCACCAAACCATATACTGCCAAAACAAACATGTCTAGCTTGCAATCATTGTCCAAATGTTTCTTTATGTTCTCTAGAAAAAATGTCGAAAGAATAGACTTAACCCTATTCTTTCTTTTTTATATTTACCAATTTCCTTGATCCCAACTTTCATAATCTAGCTAACTTCTTTCTATACCAAGTTGTTTTTTGCTCTTTCCCATAGATCATGTCCTAATTGGTGGATTCTATTTGAAGAAATAATGAGTACTCTTTGATTGTCAGGGTTAAATCCTCTTGGTTGAACATGAAGCACTAATACGAAGGATCCCAAAACTGTATTGTGGCTCTAATTTGTTGTTCGTCGATATTTACTGACATAAGCAATGCCATATTCATGTAATTTTTTGAAAAAAATTCTCTCATTTCTATTCCACATTGTTTCTAGACGGCCTTTAATTCTAATATGTCACTCTTTCTTAGATCCATATATAATGATTGTGGAAGTGTTGGGACATACCCTTCCCCTAAACAATCCCTTTTTTTTTTCTTGGGCATCTTTTAATTGGCTCTTAACCTTTAAATAACTTCTACACATGGTGACATTGCTGAAGGCTTTATGAGAGCTTATTTTACTGATAACAAGCCCAAAACAATACCCGTTCTAAGAAATGTGATGCCTCATGATGCATACAGTAAAATAAAGGACAACAAAGATGAAATAAATCAATAATCTTTAAAAAATAAATAATCAAGTATGGAAATAACATAGCAAACATATGATACAACAAAATATACATAATGCCCTAACTTTAGGTAATTTTTTAAAAGGATGACATGATTTTACCCTAAGCTAGCTCGTTATGGCTCATGGTTGATGGGTTTGGATTTTTCACATCTAAAGGTTCCAAATTATTCCTTACATCATCATCCATTATAGACTAGTAAAATGCCTTGATCCTCACCCATTGTAGACTACAAATGGAAATGTTTAATCTAAGTAGGAGTATTTTACTAGCAAATGTGGAGATTATCACCTCACAAGTTTAGTTCCTCTTAAAAGGGATAAAACTCAAGTACAGAGCTCATGCATGCAAGTAAATATACAAAGTGTGTGTAACAAGATATATCAATTAAAACAATATAAAATAAGAACAAATGATAAAATCAAAGTAGGATACTAACTAGCAAGCAATATTTTTGAAAGAATTAAGTGAAAAAATTAAAATTAAACATCAATTAAAACCATTAAATCATAAACTTTAGATAACGCATGATCAATTTTTTTGGCTTAACTCTAAAAAATTTTCCAAATGGAATCACCAAGTTGTCACATTGTGTGGGTCCATAGACCTAAGCACAAAATGTAAAATTTTATAAATTAAAAAAATAGGGAGTCACCACCAATCTTTTTTGTTAAGTGTGATTTGGCTACCTAAAAAGTTTACTTTTAATAAAACCAAAAATAAGTTTAAAGTTTATCAAAAAGATATTTTGGTATTCGAAAATAGAGTTAGGTTTGAAAATTCGATTATGCGTAGAGAAAGATTAGCATCCCACAGTGCCTATTTAAGAACAGTATTAATTAATTATGTATTATCTTTTGGTATTGGATGAAAATGGTGTCAACTTGATGTTTAATAATAATTTCCTTCACTTTTTTTTAAAAAAATCAATTTTATTTGATAAAAAGAAAACCTAATTTAGGAATAGAAATTGTGAAAATCTTCAAGTTAGAAAATCACTGTAAAATTTCCCAACATTTAGGCAGAATTCAAAGATAACCCTTTCCGTCTAAGATCCACCATGACTTTCCTTTAAAATGAAAATAATATTCTTCATTGATGATAATTGCTAATGACTCTCTAACATCTAGGCAAAGTATCAAGATTATTTTAATCAAAATGTTGTTTTAGTTTTATTTCAAAATCCATTTTTTAACAAGATTTTCCACGAAAAACATTTTATGCAAAAAAAAAGGATGATGCCATAATTAACAAAGAAACAATAATGATTAAAAGAAAATTGTATAGGAGATGAATGTAAATAATAATCTAAAAATATATATGTGCTAGTGGATGTCATGCATGATGATGAGATGAAATTTTGAAATTAAGTCTTTAAATATAAAGAGACCACCCAAACTCCCCAACCTTTAGGTAGAGTTTAGATACAACTATTTATATTCAAGATCCCACTTTTATTACTTTTCTTTTGTTTGACCTTGTTGCTATTTTTGGTTAAAGAATCATATGAAAGACTTAATAAAATAAAATCTCCTAAGTACCTCATCCTCTATACGATATTCCAGAACATATTATTTCATATAAAATTTTCATACAATTCCTTTGAATTTTGGGATGGCTTTAGGTGTTGAAATAGGTTCATGGTTTTGGGATTTGACTTGTTTCAAGTTTTGGATAATTTAAGGTTTGGGGTCGAATTTAGTTAAGGAGCTGGGTTTAGGGTTTGGTTTGAGATTAGGTTTAGAGTTTGGATTAGGGTTTTAAGTAAAGTTTAGGGTAATTTTGGGTTTAAGGTATTTTAAGGTTTTGGCCTAGAGTCAAGGTTTATGGCATTTTAAGGTTTTAGTTTAGAGTAGAGATAGACCATTGATTAAACTTGAAAAGGACTTAACCACCCCAAATTGGAATTATTTATATAAATTGGCTCCTTTTAAATTAGAATAATTAATTAATTAATTAAATTTTTAGTTTCATAATTTAATTTTGCATTGGAATTTAAAAAGGATTAAAATCATGATGCTATTCTATGTTTATTATATTTATTTTAATATTTACTATATTTATTTTTTTGTTTTATAATTTAATTTTATGCATTATAATTTAAAAGGCACTAAAATCATACAGTGTTTTTTTTCCCTTTTCTTTGTAATTTACTATAATTTTTCCTCTCTATATAAATATTTTTACTTTTAATTTTACTCTAAATTTTTATTTCATGTTGTCCTACAATCTATTTTTCAATATATATATATATTAAAATTGTTTTATAGAAGATTTGATCATAACTTTGAATCTCAAATTTTCAACTTCATTCTTTTAAAGGTACATTTATTTTTCTTATTTGAATAAAAAATCGTTTAACAAATGGTTTATTTGTATTTTTTATTTTAAATTATCAAAATAATAAAAAAGTTTTATAATTCATTGAAAGATTATGTAATTAGATATTTTGCCATTAATTTGAAAGTATTGCTATTCTTTAAAATTTAATTTTGCCATAGTAATATTTTTATTTATAATTTTATGATCTTGCTACTTTTTATATTAATATACTTTATATATATATGTATGTATGTATATGATATTACAACTCTTATAGGAAAATAAAATATAATATTAATTGGCCTTTCCAAAATTAAGTGTCAAAATTTGCCACTAGTTTGGAGTTAGGGTTTAGGGTTTTCTAGGATCTGGGTTTGGGTTTTTATGGTTTTAGTTTAAGGTATTTATAGGGTTTTTGATTTAGGGTTATTGTTTAAGGGTTTTTTTAAGGTTTCCATGATTTTTTTGAACTTATTTAAAAAATCCCTAATATCTAGACAAACATTCGAAATAAGCTTGCTTTTCATCACTTTTCTAGGAAATTGGATTTTTATTGATTTTCTTAGGAAACATTTCTAAATGAAAGTGACAAGCAACATGCCTACTAGTTATAGACATCTAATTTTATTCGGGCAAATTATGTCATTTGTGAAACCTTAAAATCCAAAACACTTCTTTAATTTTGAAAAGTTTTTAAAATCGAAATTGAAACCAATTTGACCAAAATGTCCCAAGGTCAAACTTGAAAAAATTGGTCAAATAAAGTCAAACCTGATCAAAGTTAGTCAAAATGATTAAAATTCGGGTCAATTATCAAAATTCGCAACCAATTGGAGTCAATAGGGTTTTAAAATGAAGTTCATGATTTTAAACCATTAAAAGTCTAATTTACTACAAAAATGTAAAGTTATGAAAATATCCCTAGGGTTATTTTCATAATTTGACTTTCTTGAAGTCAGATTTTCGTAAAAACCTTTAGATCATAATTAAATATTTTTTAATGTTTTTTATGCATTAAAAATCTTGATCACACATTGGGATGTGTGAACTTACTAAAATATCCTTAGAAAAATTTTTGTAAATCGACCTTTCTGAGGTCGAAATTTCGTAAAAAGCTTCATATCATGATTTAATATTATTTGATGATTTTTAAAATATTGAAAACATTGATCATATCTCAGAAGGTGTGAAATCACTAAAATGTCCTTTAAGAGTATTTTTGTAATTTGACGTTTGTGAGGTTGTTTTCCTCGAAATGTTCCAAATCATGTTTTTAAATTATTTAATGATTTTTGGTGTATCAAAAACCTTGGTAGCACCTTGGAGGTATGAAACTACAAAAATATCCATAAAGTGTAATTCCATAATTTATTTTCTCGATGTTGAATTTTTATGAAAACTTTCATATCTTAATTTCATATTATTTGAGGATTGTTGATGTTTTCAAACCACAAAAACGAAGGAGCATCGCTTTCTAAGAAAATGGCATAGAAATTGTAAACTTTTTAATATGGAGTAAAATGGCATTTTCACTTGGTTCTAGTAACATTAAAAATCTAATTTTTAGCAGTGAGCATTATCAACCGTAGGATAATCTTGAAAGGCTACATCCAATGGTGAAAGGTGGCTCTTTATAAAGAAAATAAGAGAGAAATATCAGCCATTAGATGAAAATTTGGTCAAGGGTTATTACTCTTTTGCATGAGATTTTTTTTCTTCATAAAGAGGGTAGGAATAGAGGTGAAAGAGAATGAGTTGGAAACCAAAGGAAAAAAGAAAAATACTCTTTGAAGCTTCCTAGCTTGGAGGTATAATTTTACTATTTTGTATCTTGTATTTCTTGCATTTTGATCACATTTCATTACATTCTTATATAGGTTATCTTTTATTTCTTTTGTTTTTCTTAAAAGAAATTCATAGTTGCATGTGTTCTTAGCTTCAAATTTGATCTAAACACTCAAACAACTAACTCATAGCTTGATTTGAGACAAGTGATAAAAAAAAAAAGACCAATCCACCACTAAAAATAATTTGGAGGTTCGGCCATGCATTGTTTCACTATGGCCGAACCTCATTTTGGTTCCTTCGAATGTTTTTATTGCTTCTAAATGATATTTTTGATGTTTAGATGATTAACTTACCTGTATTTTGCATGAATTTTGGTTAGTTAGTGATATATGTTTGGTGTTTGGTTCATTTTCTTATTTTTATGGCTTCTTCATTATTTTAGTTTGATGAAATGCCTTTACATGATGAATATCTTGAAGTTTAATGCATGATTGAGTGGAATAGAATGAAAGCATTCTTGTGGGAGCCCTTAGGAGGTTCGGCTTAGCCATTCCCATGCTTGGCTAAAGCTTCTCTTAAGCTTGATCATGCCAAAATGTTGTTTGGTTCTTATTTTGATATTTGTGTTTTTTGCATGATTCTTCAAGTTTTCAATGTGTTTGATTTAATTTTCCTTGAATAATATGTTAGTTTACTAGGTTGTTTGGTGAATTTTATGTTTATTTGCATGAATTTCAAAAGAAAAAAAATGGTGAAACATGTTTTGAGAATTTAAAAACTTTAGTGTTTGACCCATTTACATCATGTTTTCACATGCATATTTAGTTTGTAATATAGTTTTCAAAATGCCTAAATTTGTAATTGATTTTTTTGCTAGTCATGCATTTTTCATGTATCAATATTTATATTTTTACCAATGACATTTTTGTTGTTTGCTACATGCATCAATATTTACATTATTAGCAATGGCATCCTTGTAATTTGCTTCTGTCACTTGCATTTTCCATAAAACCCCAAATTCCAAACCTTAAACCTTAAACCACCCATGAAACCTTCACTCACCCATGCTATGAAACCATAAATCCTCCTTGAAAACCTAATCCACCTAAATTCCAAACCTTAAACCCTAAATCACCTATGAAACCTTCAATCACCCATACCATGAACCATAAATCCTCCTTGAAACCCTAAACCACACTTAAAACACTAAAGCACCCATGAAATCTTAAACCCTAAACCAAACCTAAACCCTAAACTAAACCTAAACCCTAAACCAAAACTTAGACCCCAAACTAACCTTAAACCCTAATCTAAATCCTAAACCCTAACTTAGACCCAAACCAACCTAAACCCTAACCTAGACCCTAAACCACCCCTTGATCACATTTCATGCATTGGCATTTTATTTTACTTTGTTACAAGCATCTTTAAATTGCCATGCATTTATATCTTACCATTCATATCATGTATTCATCATATATTTTGTTCATGCATATCATGCATATGTTTTTAGTGAGGTTTTTACTAAGAAAAATATTTTAAATAAGATAATATCTTAATTAAATATAGTCATCAAGATCTAGCCTAAATATAAGAAGACTCTCAGTGATTATTATTTATGCGATGTGTTATCTCAGTTTTGTAGGCCAATTTAAAAACCTTTAAGGATATTTTTTAAGCTCTATTTTAAATATAAGAGAGTAAAAAATGGGCTTTGATACTTAAAACATTTTCACTTTGATCCAAAAATAAAATGTTTTGTTTTTAAATTTTAATTTGTTCTAAAAAAGAAAAGAAAAAACATCAATTTTTTTATGAATTAAAGAAAGAAAGGAATTAATTTCTTAAACACTAGAATATAACCATTTTTACCCAAAGTCTAAGGAAAAACATGTAGTTAATTGGTACCATTTTCGATGGGTAGTTAATTTTTGTAGTTAATTTTTGTTATTTGGTTATTTTTTGGAAAATTTTTTTTATTTCAACAATATTAACATAGGCATTAAAACATTGGAAATTATTTATTATTTGAAATTGTTTATTATTAAAATTATTAATGTTAAAAAATTACTATATTTAATGATAACATTTAATATTAAGATATTATACTAATATTAAACACTTAAAACAAAACTATTTATTACTATTTATTTTAATATTTTAAAATATTTAAAATAGTATTATTGTTCATAAAATATTATTTCTATTAATATAATAGTGTTAAAATATAAATTTTTATTATTAAAATATTTAAAATATTTATACTATTAAAATAATATACATATATTTGTCAATAAAATATAAAAATAATATATATTAAATTTAAAAATATTAAGAAATGATTAAAAATATTCATATTATTAAAATAATATTATTATACTAAATAACATTAATCATTAAAATAATGAAATATTATTTACTATATTATTATTTATTATTAAAATTAGAATATAATACTATTTATTGTTGAATATTAAAACGTTTAAATTTAAAATATTAGAAGACTTTTGATATTAATATTTTAATTTTTAATTAAAATTAAATGAAAATATTTTTATTAATATAATATTATGGGTTAAATCAAATTAAGTTTGAACTTAAATAATTATGTTCAAAGCCCGACTTGAGTAAAACAATAAAAATTTTTAAAATTAAAATATTAACTTTTAATATCAATATTTAATTAAAATTAAATAAAATATTTAATATAATAATATTTTAGATCATGTCAAATTAATCCTGAGCTTAAAAAATTATGTTCGAGGTCCAACTTATATAAAACTATACTTATGAGCTTAATAAGTACCCTTATTCATAATAGCTCTATTCTAAAAACTATCTTTTGTAATTAAATAATAATAATTTTTTTATTGACTAGGAAGTTAATATTCCATTGATCAACTAATTTTTTATCAAATAAATACCGAACAATATAAAAATTATTTTATAAAATTTATTTTTTATAAAACAATCGGAGCTTAAATAAGAACTCTCAAAACAAAAACTTACTTGTATTTACATACATTTTCATCAAAGAAAGAATACATATTTTTTGAAATATGAATATTTCTAAAGTTAAAATTAGGACTAGTGCAGTATTGAGGATGAAAGTAGCAATTAAAAACTATTTTTTTTTTTTCTTTTAACTCATCTTTAATGCTAATCAGCAAATAAAGTTACTTTTCATTTGAAAACCTATGTATAAAAGTTCTTAATGAAGTGTTTTTGGGGCCAAGCTCAATTTTATGAATAAAATGACTTTATTATCTTCATATCTCTAAAGTATTATTATTTTATGCTTATTTTTTTACGTTTCAATTTACCATAACATTTTTCACAATAATTCTAAATACTTAAAATTATTAAATTACATTTTTCATCATACTTTTAAACATTTTTTTTAATTCAGACTTTTTGTTTTTATGGTCAAACTCAATTTTGTGAATAAAATAATTTTATTATCTTTAAGTTTCTAAATTATTATTATTTTATACTTTTTTTAACCTTTCAATTCACTACAATACTTTTCCATAATTATTCTAAACATTTAAAATTCTTAAATCATAATTTTTTTAATCTTACTTTTAAACATATTTTTAGGGTAAATTACATAAATATACCATTTGATTAAATACGATTTGAGTTTGTCCCTTGAGGTTTAAAATAAGACACATAACCACCCCGAGATGTTTATCTGTGTCATTCCATTAGTATTCCTTAAAAATTGTTTGTCGTCAAATGACATGAATACCCTTATTGCAACAAAACCTATGACTTATTGTCAAAGCATTTTGTAAGGCTGGGAAACAAGAAACCAAAACTTGTTAACTAGAATCAAATCATTTCATTTGAAAGTGATCAAAGCTTTTCATTCAAGAATCAAACCAAAGAAGCTTTCAATTCTAATTAGAAGGACCTTTCAATAAAGGCCATGAAAGGTCATTAATGTTTCTTAAGTACAACAGAGACGGCGATCTTTTGTTTTTATGCGCTAAAGACCATACTCCTACCATTTCGTTTGTCAACACGGCAAGCCACTTGGCACTTACCATGGCCATAACGATGCCATTTGGTCTTGCAATGTCTCAAAGTAATTCCATTTTATTGTCTTTTATTTATTTTATCAAAGTTTTTTTAACTTTTAAATTAAAATATCAATTTTTTAAAAAAAATTTAATGGTTTATCGAGGCTTATTAAGGGAAGTGCTAATCAAACAGTGAAGCTATGAATGTTCATATGTGAGATCAATTGTATACTTTAAATATCAGTTTGCCAGTGAGGTTGGTGGATTTTGTTGTAGAGGATAAGCTTGTTGTGAATACAACAAATCCTTTCATGGAATTGACTTATCCTATTCATGTTAAACACATTACTAAAGACCCAATCAAATGTAAGCTTAAAGTTTTGATCTTTCTTTTCTTTAATGTGTGCTTTTTAAATGATTATTGCTCTAATTTGTTAATTTGGGTTCTCGTTTTTTGGGTGGAAATTTTGAATTTTTTTGTTGGAATTAGATTATGCCTCATTTAAATTGTTTTCATAAAAATGTTTGAAAAAAAAGTGCACATTAATTGGGTTATGGGTTTAAGACCCCTTAATAACCCCTCAATAGGACTATCATTAGTGTTGGAGAAGATGTTGTAATTCATATTTGGGATTCTAAGGTCAATTGTTGTTTGATGTTGATAATTTTCATTTTTTGGGAAAAATGGGAGCTTGGGAAGAGTTTTATCTTTTGGATTGAATTTTCCTATCTATCTTGCAGATTGGAAAACTACTTAAGGAGTTTGGCAAGGAATTTGGCCACAAAAAAACTATAACATCACTTGCAAAATCTTTAGGTGGTTCACACTCCCTTGTTGGTTCACACTTTATATTGTTCACACTTCATAAAAAGATTTTGAAGAATTCATGCTTCCACACTAATTTTTCTTTCAAAAGTTTGAATATGAGAAATAGTAAACAAATAAAAAAAATAAGGAAAGAGCTTGGGGTTTATATGACTTAGACGTTAACGGCATTAGTGAATCGTAACAAACAATATGGAAGAACATCTCAGGGTAATTATATGTTACATTTTAAATCTTAGAAGACAAATTCAAATTGCGTTTAATCACATAGTATATTTATGTAATTTATCATATTTTTTAATCCAAACTTTTAAAGTAACTTTACTAAACTAGGCGTTATTCATAAAAGAAAAAAAAAAACATATACATTTTTAACAAAAGAAAACTTCTTTTCCAATGATCGAATTGTGGAATATGACTACAATTATATTCACTCACGCAATGCACCTTCACATAAGAAGTAAAATATGTTCTTAATAATCAAATGAATGATAAAAATTTTTGCTAAAAAAAACCATAAAAAGTTAATTAGTTAATACCTTTTTCTTTTTCTCCATCAAATGCCAAAAATGAATTAACATATAAACCATTGTTGACTTAGTTTTAGTTTGAATTTTACTATAGATATAGTACGGTGTTATTGAGTTTATCGTACTATCAATTAAATGTAAATATCAATTCTAGTAGATTCATTCAGTATAAGTTTTTTACTAAAATTTTTTTAATCATAACTACAATAATTTTTTAATCACAATTATAAAAATTATTATTATTATTTTTAATCTTATAGAATCCAACTAGATTATAACCCGTGCGATACACTAAATAATTTTATTTATTTAATATAAATATATATATACAAATTAGTTTATTTTTAAAATTATATTCAAATCTTTAAAACTCATAATATATATAAAATTTATATATATTAACTTGTCACTAAAAAATAAATTTTCTGAAAATAGCAAAAAAAATATGTCTTTCCTTTGGATATTTTTGTTTACAATAATAATTATGCATTTGTAAAATTATATCAAATAAAAAGTAAATTATGTATTTTTTTAAAAAATATATATTATTTGAATGATAAATTAAATAATAAAAAAAGTATTAACACACTTTCTCTTTAGTAATCTTGAAAAAAATTATTTTTCATAAGAATAAAACTGTAATAACAATAAAACATATCTTAGAAAAAATTTATAAACACAAAAATTACAATAGTAATAAAATATACCTTAAAAAAAGTTTCTAAAAGAAATTGAAAAATCGATATATAACACGTTACATTTTTAATCTTAAATTTATAAAAGAATTTTTTAGTGACAATTAGGATTAAATAAATAATTTTTAAAATTTAAAATGAATATAATATGTGATCAAGATAATATTAAATTTTTTATATTTATTTGAAATATAAATTTGATAATTAGAGTTCAAATGGATATAATCATTTTGATAATCTTATTATTTAAAGATTTAAGATGAAAATTTTTTGAATTTTCAAAATCTTACATAAATTTACTTAATTTTTTAATGTCTTATGTAAAATTTTTAAAAAGCTAATTTTTTAAATCAAAATTTTTAAATTAAGATAAAAAAGATTATTGAAAGGTTTAGATAAACTTAATCTTTGTAATCTTTAAACATGTTTGAAAGATTTTGATAATTCAATAATTTTTAAATAAGATTATTTGGTAAACAACTAAAATTATTTATTAAAAAAATAAAATTTATAATTTATATTTTTAATTTTAGAATATATATCTCTAAATTGATTTGATTTTCAATTATAATTTAAATAATTTTAATATTTGAATAAATTTAAAATTATCTAATTTGTAATTAAAAAAAATATTTTATTATTTTAAAATCATTTAAGAGACTTGTCCACAAAAGTGCTTATCTGACAAACTTGTTTATACATATTGTTATATATATATATATATTTTAAATTCGATTTTCAGTTATAATTTGAATAAATTTAAAATTATCTGAATTAAATTAAAAATTATTTATTATTTTAAAAAAATTATTTTATGTATAATTTAAGAGATTTATTCACTTAAATGATAAAATTGTTTATGTATGTTGATATATAATATATATATATATATATATTTATATATTAGATTTCATTACTCTTCCGAAAGCCGCATTAAACTCGTTTGTCCGTCTCTCTTTTGTTTTTCACCCTTTCATTTCATTCCGGTTTCCTTCAGTGCAATCCATCTTCCCATCCCATCCCCATTTTCACCTTCTTCTTTCCCTTTATTTACATCTGTGCCACTTGTTCTACAACTGCATCGTCCTTTGATTTCTCACCATCTGATTATTCTTTCTAGGGTTTCCTTTACTTTGCTTTCTATCAAAATTTGAACTTTAAACATTTATTGATTTAATTTGTTATTGCTATACATATTAGAAAAAGACAAAGAAAAGCAGCAGGCAAATGGAATCGGAGGATGATATCGATATGCACGACGCCAACAACGAATCGGGGGAAGACGATTTCTACAGCGGCGGCGACGATGATGCTGGAGCCATGGCTGCTTACGATGATTCTGATGCCGATATCGCTGATTACGAGTTCATCGACAACGATTCTGATGATTCCGATGATCTTGTCTCTATTCGAAGCCAGGTAGTTGGCTTTTTTAATTTGGATTTTGCTTTATTTGCTTTGATTTTTCTTTTTCTTTTCCTTTTTTATAATTTAAAGCTCTCGTTACCGTGCCTTCTTTTTTAGTGTTAATATTGAGGATTATGTTGTCATTTGATCTTTATTTCAATAATATCTTTATGGGATAGTGCTTGCAAAGCTTTGATTATCATTAATATGTTTGATTTTAGTTTTGCTTTGCTTTTCAAATTTTACAATCTGCACAAGATTTTGAAGCTTTTTGGTTGATTGGGGGAATATGGTTTAATGTAAGTGGTGTCATTGCACGCTAAAAACTAGAAAGAATACGTTGCCTGTAAAGAAAAGGCTCTACACCAAAATCATTTTACTTCTGGATGGAACTTATATGGCATGATTTTTTTGGTACTTTTAGCTAATGTGTATTAGATAATTTTTCAGATAGAAGAAAAATTCCGGTACTTCTTCAAGTTGCTTTTACTCAAAAATTGAAAAGAACCTTTTCCCCGCGCCCCTCAAATTCATTGCACTGTTGGTAACATTTACAACTTTGTGGAATTGCATACCTAATGGAAAAACGCAACCATGCTGGGAGCAATTTTTTAGAGTTATGTATACAAGTTGAAATCAAACTTATCAACTGCTCATTACCTGCTTTTTTTGCTAAACTGGCTGATTAACTCTTTAACCTTTTTCTTTAATGGTATTTATGCGGCTCTATTGTCAGCACAAATGGGAATATACTTAACAGTCCGTAGTGAATGTCTGAAAAACCTTACCTTTTTCTAATGCTACATGGTTACTACTCACTGCACATATTGAAACTGGAACACCTTTTCTTCATGGATTTTATAATTATTGTGCTTTACAGAAGTCATAATTTCTTCTTTACACTTGCATTGTATGCATTCAGTTCTTTTGATATAGCACTGTTTATAAGCACTCATATAAGCTTATAACATTTCTCATCCTTGTGTGCATAAAAGTTTGCATTTTTTGAGCCCATGTTTTGCTAATAATTAAATTTGTTTTAGGCAGTTTGTTCTAAATCTGTGTCTCTTCTTTTCTTAGCAAAATTATACCATTTTGAGCGAAGTAGATATTCGTCACCGTCAAGAGGATGATATCATGAGGATATCTACTGTGCTTTCTATCTCAAAAGCTGAAGCTGGCATCCTGCTACGTTTCTATAGTTGGTGAGTGATCATAATTGTTATAAATTCTGTTTATTGAATGATTTTTTTTACTTTTGTTCCTTCTAAATTTTGTAGAGGTTTTTACTTACTTGAGGTTTATTTTTGATGGACTTTAACTGCAGCTATGTAATTGCAGAGTGAAAATTAGCATTTTGTCTTTCACTGTTTTGGTCAATATGCATCTATTTTTCAATATCTTGCCAATGATACATTTGTGTGCCTTAATGTTGTAAATAATTTATGTTTATTTTGGGCTTACAGGAGTGTCAGTAAAGTATATGATGAATGGTTTGCAGATGAAGAAATGGTTCGCCGGTCAGTTGGCTTATTGGAGAAGCCTGTGGTCCCATTTCCACATGGTAGAGAAGTAAGTGGTGCAATACTCAATTGAGAGTTTTGACATTTTTTCATGAGCTAGGAGTTCCAGTGCTTGTTTGCTAAGCAATCTGACGGCTTATTCCTTTTATTTTTCTTCACATCTCTTGTTTTGGCAGATGACTTGTGGAATATGTTTTGAAACCTATCCTTATAATCGGCTGCACACTGCTGCATGTGGTCATCCTTTCTGTAACTCTTGCTGGGCAGGTCTGTTGTGATACAGCCATGCTTTATGTTTTCATATTTTGGAACTTAGAAGTCTGATGTTTGTTTGGTTTTAATGTCTGTTATCCTTAGAGTGTCAATCTTTGGTCTTTTGTCGTTTAATTTTTTTTGGTGGCAAACAACAACATGCCTGTGCTGTGAATAATCTGAAGTTTTAGTAGCACTGCTTTCCAAACTGGTGGCATGATTGCTTCTTCCTGTCGGCATGCTTGAGGCCAGAGCTAAGTTACCAAATGGTACTAGTGAGGTCATCAATATCCTGCTCAGTAGATAAAGGAGAGGTTTATTTCTTGCGAAGTAAAAGGTTGAACCATCTATAGGACCACATGAAGCTACTTCAAGGTTCTGGGAGAAAAGAAGGCTTTATTTTATCTTCTTGTATTGGATGTTTTAGTTCACTTCTTATGTGTTTGATTCTCCTTGGTTTGACTAATTTGTTGATCGAGGAAAATTTCCTTTAGTTTGCATTTGGTGCATTCCCTTGTCATGATTCCAATGGAATGTGATTACTCGGAAGGTGATTGTTGGGAATTAAATTGCTAGGAATATAACATTACAACGTTTGGTATACATGAGAAAGTGTTGATTAAAATTTTGGGAAAGTGTTGTTTTACTTTCGCACAACATGGAAAGTAACTTTCCCATCCTCGCTAAGGGAATCGCATTACCATGTTTTGTGAGAATAAAATGCTCATGAGAAAGTTACATTCCCAGGAATGTAACATACCAAACATGGGAACCTGCGTCCTGCCAATTAAAATCCCAGGAATGTGAGCACATTCCACCATATCAAATGCCCCCTTATGTTTTTATCGTTGTTACGAGTTGGATGTAATTCTCAGTTCTGTGGTTTTTTTAGCTTGCTATGGACAGTTAAATTAGCAAAAGTATGGTCTGGAATGTTTTCTAGTTGGATGTAATTCTTAATTCTGTTGTTAGCATCTCTAAGATCTAGGTGTTGATGAAATTTGTCCAGCTGTTCCATCCATTCCAAAGCTAATTTCTTTGTTCCTTTTATCTCTTTTCTTTTTTTTTTTTTTTTTTTTGTTGTTGAGTGTGTGGGGCAGGGGGCAAAACTTACTCCATCTAAAGGTTTGGTTTCTGTCAGAGATTCTAGTTTAGGTGTTTGGCTGATGGAGTAGTTAAACATTTTGGTTGAATCTATCGATACCATTGTTTTGAGCCTCTCAAGATTTCCGGATTTTGGATCTGGGAAGTTGCTGAGGTAGATGGTGTCATGTGCAGTCCAGAACCTGTGTTCAAATGCTTAGAAAGTTCTCAGTTGCATGATAGAGGGCTTTTCTTGTCGATTTACTTGGTGCTTAATATGATAGTGGGAGTTGGTAACATGCTCCAAACAAGTGGACAGGGTTCCTTTGGTGCTTTTTTGTACGCGTAATGATTTTTTTTCCCTTTCCTGATCATTGCCTTTGCTTGGTACTGTTTGAATCATTCCCAGGAATGTGATGGTTGTCCTCAGGCAGTTTAATATGATAATGGCTATTTGATAATTGTCACGAGGAGCTTCTAAAATTAATTTGAAGAAAGATAGATAAAGCAGGCCCATTATCAATATTGCAACCATCTATATTTGTGCCATACTGATTTTGGGGGCGGGGGGTGCATGCATCTAGAACCTTTTTGGAAATTCGGTATCCACTGATATCATTAAGCTACTGGTTTTAGTTGCTCTTCTATCATGTAGATTTCATGCATGGCCAATGATCTTACAGAAAGGTGAAATAAGAAAGATCAACAATGTGTTGTTATTGTGCGGAAAGTATGGACTATTTCTTAGCACTGTATATAGGTTTATTCTCCACTAGATCCTTCCTGTTTCGGTTTTTAGTTTCAGAGATTTTTTTTTTTATCTGTGTTAGATTGGGAAGCTTTTATGTGAAAGCATGGAGTACACACGTTTAAGACTGGCTGGCAAGGGGTAAAGGGCTTATTGTCTGAGAATAATTCTTTGTCTTTTTTATTCTGATTATGATGAATAATCCATATTGTGGAATTCATACATGTCATTCGATTGACCCATGATCTCATATTAGCTTAGAGTTACGACTCCTACCTACTACTAGACAAGAAGGCATTAGTTGAGCAAGAAGGTTAACTCTTTAGAGCTCGAGAAGTTATATTCGAGGAGGGAGTGGTGACCACTCTAAATGACCTAATATCACTACTCACACGTTACCGACTGACATCGACTCCTTATTGGGTATGTTCTCTTCTACGAAAGTTCGATGTTCCCACAACTGTCGACAAGAATGAAGGTCGTGAAGCGTCACTCTCCGTTTTGCTGCATGATTATAAAGTCATTCACTTGATGACGGAAATGGGCTATGACCCTTTCAAAGGTGAAGGGCTGTGTAGAGGAAGGGGTGAGAAAAAACCATTTGAACACATGTTAACCCTATAACAAAAATGGGTCTTGCATCATGATGGAGAACTCAAATCCGGAACTCGCGGTTTGGGTTATCAAGCAAGCGTTCACATGGTAGCAATTCAAGAAGGCAGCTCGTCGGAAAAATATCCTAAATCTCATGAACTAATAGAAATTCAGTCTGCTCCCCCGCAACTAGAAGACGGTGGTCAAGCAACGGTCGACGAGCTGGTGGAAATAAATCTTGGCACAAGTGAAGAACCAAGGCCTGTGTTCATCAGTGCTAACCTATCTGAAGATGAAAGGGAACAATAGAAAGAGTTATTGATGCAAAATAGTTAGGTTTGGATATCTTTAGTTAAGTCTTGTATCTTTTATCATTCTTGTTATCATGATATGGTTTTTAACTGTCATTATCATTAGTTGAGGAAGTCTCTTATTCCTGACTGTCTACCTTTAAGGGAAGGAATAGAGTAGGGACTTCACCTTTTCTAGTGAAGGTTTTATTAGAGGGAGTGAGTGGGCCATTGGAGGATGGCATAGGAGGGAGATAGGAAAGATGTTAGAGAGACTCGTACTCGTTTCGATTTGAGTTTGTATTTGAGAACTAGTTAAGGAAAAGGTTTGGGATATCTGTGTTGAATACCGGTCTGTGTTATCATCGTTGTTAGCATGAGATTGGGTTTTTCACTTATCAGAAGTGGAAAGTAGAGGAAGTGAGAGTGCCATGTGAATATGGCACTTGAACAAGGAAGAGCAGTGGAGAGTGTGGAAACTGAATGTATATTGAAAAACTGCTTATATGAATTATACAAGAATCTTAGGTTTATATACAACTAACTAGGGGTTAAACTAGGAAACTAAATCTTCCTTAATTCTAGGGATACAAATACTTAATTCTAGAGATACAAATATAAATATACAGATTACAAGATTACAACCAGCTGTAAATAAGTGTTTTCCCACACTCCCCCTCAAGCTGGTGAATAGGTGTTTTCAATTCCCAGCTTGGAAATAATTCCTTGAAATGTTGCACTGCTGAGACCTTTAGTCAACACATCTGCAAGTTGACCCTTGGTTGATACATAAGGTGTACAAATCAACTCACTGTCTAGTTTCTCCTTTATGAAATGCCGGTCTACTTCAATGTGTTTTGTTCTGTCATGTTGTACAGGATTGTGAGCAATGCTTATTGCAGACTTGTTATCACAGTAGAGTCTCATTGGTCCATCCCACTTGATCTTCAAGTCTTCTAAGATAATCTTTAACCATAGTAGTTCACAAATCCCTTGAGCCATTGCTCTGAACTCTGCTTCAGCACTTGATCTTGCCACCACATTCTGTTTTTTACTCCTCCCAAGTCACAAGATTACCACCTAAGAAAGTACAATAGCCTGAGGTGGATCTTCTATCAGTTACTGAACCTGCATAATCAGCATCTGTATATGCTTCTAGAACTAACCCCGAATTTCTTTTGAATAAGATACCTCTCCCAGGATTGGCCTTCAAATAGTGCAATATACGGTAGACAGCCTGTAGGTGCACTTCTTTAGGACTATGCATAAATTGACTTACCACACTCACAGCATATGCTATATCAGGTCTAGTATGTGAGAGATAAATGAGTCTTCCAACTAATCTTTGGTACATCTCTCTATTTACAGCAGCATCTTCATTAGCTTCTCCAATTTTATGATTAGGATCCATAGGGGTATTTGCAGGTTTACATGCAAGCTTCCCAGTTTCCTTCAAAAGATCCATCACATATTTCTGTTGTGAGATAAAAATACCATGCCGTGAGTGAGCTACTTCAATTCCTAGGAAGTACTTCAATCTCCCTAGCTCTTTTATCTCATTCTCTAGCCAAACACTGTTTTAGAGATTCTCTCTCTTTTTCATCATCTCCAGTTACAATTATATCATCAACATACACTAATAGAACTGTGACTCTCCCTGAATCAGAGTGCTTGATAAACAATGTGTGATCTCCTTGACTCTGTTTATATCCCATTACTAGCATCACTTTGGCAAATCTCCCGAACCAAGCTCTAGGAGACTGTTTAAGGCCATATAAAGCCTTTTTTAGCCTGCATACTTTGTTTGCTTCTAGATGACCTTCAAATCCCGGTGGAACCTTCGTATATATTTCTTCTTCCAAATCACCGTGTAGAAAAGCATTCTTTACATCAAATTGTTGAAGCTGCCAATTGTAATTTGCAGCCAATGATAACAAAATCCTAACTGTATTCATCTTGGCAACTGGAGCAAAGGTTTCCTGGTAATCCACTCCATAGGTTTGAGTGTAGCCCTTAGCCACTAACCTGGCTTTATACCTTTCAACAGTACCATCTGCCTTGTATTTTACGGTGAAAACCCATTTACACCCCACTGAATTTTTTCCTTTAGGCAACTCTACCAGTTCCCATGTCTGATTTTTCTCTAAGGCCTCCATTTCTATTTTCATGGCTTGCCTCCATTTCTCATTGGATAATGCCTCGGATAATGTAGTTGGAACAAAAATAGTGTTTAGGCTCACAAGAAAATTTTTGTGGGATGGTGAGAATTTTTCAAATGACACAAAATTAGATATTGGGTATAGTGGATGCTTGGTACATTCTCTGGTTCCTTCCTAATGGCAATAGGCAAATCATAATCACTGGTTATAGTTTTAGGAGATTCATGCTCATTTTGAGAAACAGAGTCAAAAACTGTAGTTACCTCATTTCCAGAGTTAGGATCAGGTTCTTGGACTGGCACTGGTTCAGGATCTGGAACTTTCCTTCTTGAGTACACCTGTAATTCCTTCATAGAATCAAGAATAATATTATCCTTTGTCACATCTTTTGTATTTGGAATGGGTTCAGACTCAAATTCAGTGTTTGACTTGGGCTCAGCAGAAACAGATTTCGACTCAGAAGAATTAATGGGTGTAAATGTTGAAGAAGGGGGCAAATCAAGCAAAAAGAAGTCTTTATCCTTATCTTCCATGAATGAAGTCTCCCCCTGAAGATAAGGTTGAGTAAAAAATGGTTTATTTTCTTCAAAAGTGACATCTGCAGACACATAGAATTTTTTGGTAGGAGGATGATAGCACTTATATCCTTTTTGAGTTGAAGAATACCCCACAAAAATACACTTAATCGCTCTTGGATCCAACTTTCCCCTGTTATGACTGTGAACATGAACAAATGATGTACAACCAAATATCCTAGGTGTGAGATTGTTTGTGGTATTGAGGTTGGGATAAAATTGTGAGAGTAGTTCCATAGGAGTTTTAAATCCCAAAACTTTTGAAGGTAACCTATTTATAATGTATGTGGCAGTGAGAACAGCTTCCCCCCAATAAGATTTAGGTACATTTGCTTGAAAAAGAAAGGCTCGGGTTGTGGCTAGTAAATGACTGTTTTTCCTCTCTGCCACTCCATTCTGCTGTGGAGTATTAACACAAGATGACTCATGGATAATCCCCTCTTTTTGAAAATAGGTGGATAGACTATGGTTGAAGTAGTCTCTTGCATTATCAGACCTAAATCTCTTGATTCTCACTCCAAATTGATTTTGGATCATGTTTTGGAAGCTTAAAAACACACTATTCACATCTGATTTGGATTTAAGTAAAAAAACCCAAGAGACCCTAGTACAATCATCTATGAATGAAACAAACCATCTCGCACCAGAAATATTAGAATTGTAGAGGGACCCCAAATGTCACTATGAATCAAGTAAAAGGGAGTGAACTTCTTTTGTTACTGATTGGAAAAGACACACGTCTATGTTTTGCAAATTCACAAATATCACAATGAAAATCTTCAACATTTAATCCTTTGAACAAAGAAGGAAACATGTTTCTCAAGGTTCCAAAAGAAGGATGTCCAAGACGAAAATGATAAAGCAAATTTTGTCTTTATTGGAAGATTTTTCAGAAAGAAATGACAAAGGTAAACTATTTTGATACTACTTGTGCTATTTGATGTCTCAAGATAGTATAGTCCATCTTTCTCCTTAGCAAGTCCAATCATCTTCCCCGAACTCTAGTCCTGAAATTCACAATAAGAGGGATAAAAAGTTACTTTGCAATTCATATCTCTGGTAAGTTTTTGTATAGATATCAGATTAATAGATAATCCAAGAACATGAAGAACATTTTTTAGAACAAACGAGGGATTAACTTGAACATCTCCTAATCCTGCCACTGTGGTAAGTGAACCATCAGCAACAACAATTTTCTTATTACTAGGACACAGGTTATATGTACTAAACTTTTGTGAAGAATGTGTCATGTGGTCTGTGGCTCCTGAGTCAATGACCCAAGAACTCGTAATAGGCTTAGCCGAGACATTTAATCCATGAGAACCAGAAGCTTTACCTGAACTAGAAACTTTACCCAAAGAACATACCATAGTAGGCTTTTCAAGGATTTTCAATAAGTTTCTCAGCTTTTCAATCTCTTCCCTGTTGAACTCTCCTTGTTTCTGAGACATCTGTAGTACTCTAGTGATTTTCCCAATTAACATTTTCTCAAATTGAGTGGTAGTGATATCTTTCCTTTGAAAGGGTTCGGCAATGAAGGCCTAAACAGGATTCGGCAATGAAGGCCTAAAAAAGTCAGCAATGAAGGCTGAAAATTTTGCTTCCCAAGAAGAGCCTAAAGCTCTGATACCATGTGGAAACTGAATGTATATTGAAAAACTGCTTATATGAATTATACAAGAATCTTAGGTTTATATACAACTAACTAGGGGTTAAACTAGGAAACTAAATCTTCCTTAATTCTAGGGATACAAATACTTAATTCTAGAGATACAAATATAAATATACAGATTACAAGATTACAACCAGCTGTAAATAAGTGTTTTCCCACAGAGAGAGTGGGCGATAGGTATTGCACACAATAGGAACGGCTAGCTCACTAATAGATCAATACAATATCTAGCTTTTCCTCTATTTCTATCGTTTTGGATATTAGTATTGAAGTGTAGTATCTGTCATCATTCTTGTATTGATGATATGGTTTTTCACTTTCATGTACGAAGGAGTGAGGGGGCAATCAGTATTGTACCCAAGCAAGGAAGTCTATTGTAAAGGTGTGTGAGTGGGTAGTGGGTATTGTCCACGAAACGCATTCCATTGCAATGTAGAGAGTGAGCCATTCCTTGGATTATGGCACAGGATCATAACGGCTAAGTGATTGAGCTAGAAACAATTGATCTAGCTTTAGAGTTGAGTTTGTCTTAGGAGATTCCTGGTTTACTCAAGTTTCTTTCAGCAGTCTTGTGTGCTCAAAAACTGGTATAACTTTCTCGTAACTCATACTCTTCGGTCGAACTAGCAGCTCAGTGTTGGCCTTGTACATGTAAATTCTTTTTTACATGGTTATCAACATCGTACTTCGGTTGCATGTGTTTTTAGCTCTATAGTAGAACTGTTGATACTTTAGCTACTCTAGCGGGATTTTGTTAACCTGGCAAAGAAATGACTTTCATCATCATAATTTTTCCCTGTCTTAGAGTTTATATGTAACTATTTGAAGTTCTGCGTTTACCAACCTTTCCATGTTTTGTTGTGAAATTTTCTTATGCAGTTGTAATAATTTATTTTCTTGCTTAGGCTATATTAGCACAGCCATCAATTATGGTCCTGGATGTTTGATCTTGAGTTGTCCTGATCCACCCTGTGCTGCTGCTGTTGGTCAAGATATGATAAATGCATTGGCTTCTGATGAAGATAGAGAGAAGTACTTGCGTTATTTCATTAGATCTTATGTTGAAGACAATAGGAAGGTAATAATACTTAAAAACATTTTGAGTAATTGGTCAATTTTACATAACATTTCATGTGTGCATTTATTTTTCTCTCCTGTGTAATTGCATCCTTTTATATATTTCTTTATATTCTTTTTAATGTATTTATTTGGGTTGAAGGATGGGGATGCCACTGCATGGGTAGTGGAGTTGTAAGGTTGCGGATTGTGCTTTTCAGTTGCCTTATGGTTAGTATCTAAACAGGGATGAATTGAAAATTGGTTCTACCTTTTAGCAGTTTTGCATGAAAAAGATATTAACCACACTTGTATCATATTTGTGCTCTGGCTAATTTATCAAAATAAAAACATATTTGTCTTCTGGCTTATATTTTTTTGCCAATTTCTGGCTTATTGATTTTAAAATTCTTTTCTTCCAATGTTATTGAAGTTTGCCACATGCTTTTGAATCAAAAGATGAAATTTTGTGTAATAACGAATATGTTGCTCATTTGATGTGTCTTTGTTAAAGGCGCATGAAAAATTTGTTAATATGTTTGTCTTGACTGTAGCCTCATAAATGGGTTTTCCTCAAGTTTGTCATGGATTAGACCCATTAATCTATTGTTTCAATATATATATATATATATATATATTTATTTATTTATTACTGCAGTGTATATACTCAGCACCAGAATCACTAAAATAGAGGCATACCTTTTTCATTAGTTCATTTTCATCTCTTTGGTATTTTAACACATTTTCTATGTTTGTGTTATTTGCAGACCACATGGTGTCCTGCACCTGGGTGCGATTTTGCTGTGGACTTTATTTTAGGCTGTGGAAATTATGATGTTACCTGTCGCTGCTCATATAGCTTTTGCTGGAATGTAAGACCCTATGGCATCTTTTCTGGTTGTAGTACTTTTAACAATTAATGCATATGGCTTTCTTCTTCATTCTTTTTTACTTTTAAAATTGCAAACATGAAAATGTGATCCATAATGTGCATTTAACGTTACAGTGCACTGAGGAAGCTCACCGTCCTGTTGATTGTGGCAATGTAGCAAAGTGGATACTGAAAAACATCGCAGAGTCTGAAACTATGAAATGGTAAGGAACATTATTGTAGTAATTAGATTTATTCTAATACAGGAGGTTGTTTAATTTGTACAAAAATTTAGGTTGTTAAATTGGTGCAAAATGGCACACCTAAAAAGGCAATTTTCTTACTCTCCCTTATCATCTGTGCTAAGCTTCAGTGTGAATGAGTGCGTCTTGAAATGTACATACTGTTTGTAGAATGCATCCTTTTCTGAATATCACTTATGTTGATCACTGGGGCGCTGGGGCACTGGGGAAAGCTTGTCAAGATTCAGTCCTTCCAACCATAAATTGTAGTTCTGAACATCAGAAAAAGAGAGAAAGGGATGATTGGGGCTGGGTTGGAGGGCATTATGGGGGGTCAGATGATCCCTTAGAGGGTTGTGGAAAAGTATAGGTTCTCATTTATGCTTTATGCATTGAACTACTTTTGCTACTACATGATGTAGTGAAATAAGTGTTCCCTTCTTTATACATCTATTACCAATGTGCCAATTTTGTATTCCTAAATACGTATCATTTAACTTTCTTCCAAATGTGCAAACACTTAAAGTGAATGAACTAAATAGCTAGTTTGAAATTTTTGTTTTTAAAATGGAGTTTCCTTTTTTTTTTCCCTTTCTACCATTGGGCTTGTATTTGACTAAATATCAGGAATGTCCAATTACTAAATAGTTGTTCAGCAGTATATATTATTCCATGCTATATTTTCATAATAGTCTGTTTCTCAATCAATATGCCCATTTCATCTTCAGGATATTGGGTAATTCCAAGCCTTGTCCAAAATGCAAGCGCCCAATTGAGAAGAACCAGGGGTGTATGCATATTACATGCACACCACCCTGTAAATTTGAATTTTGCTGGTGAGCTTACACTCCATTGCTTGTATTTTATGAGACTTTGACCTCACTAACTTATTTGGGTTTTTTTCCCCCCTTCTAATTGGAAAACAATATAAATAATTCTCCCATTAATTTGTATGAGTTAAAGTTTTCTATTGTTTCTTTAGCTATTATGTCTACTGAACAAGTGAGTATTTTTTCCAAAATGAAGGGTTTACTGAAAAGATTTTGTACTAAAAACAAATTGATTTTTTTAACTTTTTCTGTATGCGAAGTGTTTTGTTTCTCTTCTTTTTATAAAATGTCTGTCAGTTGACCAGAGATGTATGCAGGCTTTGCCTTGGTGCATGGTCAGAGCATGGTGAGAGAACTGGTGGTTTTTATGCTTGCAATCATTATGAGACAGCAAAGCAAGAGGGTGTGGTATGAAACTAATTCGTTAGTCTGACAATCAGCATTAAGTCATTTTGCATCATCATTTAACTGCCCACTTTGTCTTTCTGATCCATCCTATCTATTTACAGTATGATGAGGCTGAGAAACGAAGAGAGATGGCTAAAAATTCTCTAGAGAGATATACTCATTATTATGAACGATGGGCAACCAACCAATCGGTATGTATTAGTTTGCCAGATTTATAGTGAAACTGACATGATGCTTGTCACTGTTATTGATGTCCTGAATAACAAGTTGGCGGTATAAAGATTCTTTGATCTTCTATTGTACCCTATAAAGTTCATGGCATTAAATTGTATTATTAAATAAGGATTATTTCCTCCCTCCCTGCTTATTGTGAGTTGATTTGTTTGTTATTGATTAGTGATTTATTTGGAAAGTGCTATGATTAGAATTGCTTGACATTCTGCTCTTTTTCCTTTTTAACTGTAGTTTTCTTGAACCTGCTTTCTATGGTGCCATTTGGCATAGCAGGGCCACCCTGAAGTTCTGATTGCTCACTGGAATTTTAAACGGGACCTAAATGAAAGTTAGGCCGGTGAGCTGAACATTATTGATATAGATTATGGATTTTAGATGGACATAGGTAGGATTTGGAGGTGTGTTATGAAGGTTGGATGAAAGCCTGGCCAGTCAATATTTTCAAGATATGCAACTTATTTATCTATTAGTTTTTGGAGCCGCAGGGTGGAGAGAAACAGTCATAAAATGTACTTCTTTTCAATTTAAAATTGCATTTTGGAGAGGTCAAAACTTTAGAGAGTCCAGTGAGACATTCTCATGCAGAAAACATCAACAATATTGATGTTGATACTAACCGTGCAATGAACTGGATTATAGATACCATAACCACCTTTCTTGATTCCATTGTGGCAATGCTTTTATTCTTGTCAATAGCCTGAGGTACCTAAGAAGGCCCCAAGGCTTGTTGTTTGGTTGCATGCTGTTTTAACAACTTTCTTTTTTTTCTTTTTTAGCCTAGTTAAGGAAGGCTAATCTTTGCTAGCCCTGGTTATAGGGCTGGCAGTTCGTGTTAGCAAGTAGTCATAATGTCATATAAAGGTATCTCATAAATGGATAGATGTGATTAATTATCATGAAACTTTATTTCACAAATTACACAGCATGACATGGTTAAAAAGGTTAATCTGCTTAGACATGACAAGATTAATCAATTTAGACACAATTAACCCATTTAAACACAAATAAGTTATTTTATATTTTTTTCAATATTAATAATTCAATAAATGAGTTTAAAACGGGTTAGATATGTTGAATCATGTGAGTTAAAGTATTAATACAATTAACTGAATGTGTATAAACATGTGATATGCGTGTTAGGCGTATCTACTCACATGACTTGAATTTTTTTTTTTTTTGGTCATAAAGGAATTGATATGATTATACAAAATCCAAACCAGCTTAACTGTTTTGTGTTAGTGCATTGTGTCCAAAATTTCTAGGTCTACCTGGCTAGTATTAGGTGTTTACAAGCTAGGAATATTCCATCATAAAGCCTCATATCGAAATCTACAGTAGAGGCTGTTGTTTTTGCTATACTATCCTAAGAGAGTAGTGGGATGTGCTAGGACTCAGTTGAAGTTGTGCTCAAGGAGGGTGCTTTGGGTTGAGAGTTATATTGATAAAACTAGAAGGAGAGTAAAGAGATGTTAGTAGCTTCCCTTCATGGAAGCGAGGATACTTTCTGCAAGGAATTTAGATGGTCTTCTTTATATAGAAATAGTTCTTGTACGGATAAAATATGTGATATAGAGGTAGAAGAAAATCTTACAACAGTTCTTACAGGGATAAAATATGTGATCTAGAGGTAGAAGAAAATCTTACAAACAGCTTGAAAGTGATAATTTACTTTCATTTAAGTGTGACCACTTGTTAGTAATGTTGTGTATTGTTTAGTGATTTTACAGATTACTGCAAACTAAGGGAGAGAGGACTTTTGGTTTCAGTGTCATCTTATCGTGTATGATAATTCTGCTTCTGCAAAATGTCGTTTCTTGAGAAAACATGTGCATCATTCATTGTGCACATGCAGGCATCTTTGCTTTGTTTGAACTGATTTGCTTAGTTCACCATATTTTGCTGAAGCATCTTCTGCTACATTTTTGTTTAAATACCTATTGTTTGCTTGATTAATTAGCTCTTTAGTTGGCAGAAACAACTATATACGGGCTTGAATTCATGCAATACATTATTGACTCATTTCTTTTTACTGCTTAAATGTATTTTCTGAGAATACTTTCTGGATGAATAGCCAAAAACATTTGCCATTTCTTAAAACTTTTCTTCACTTCGTGCAGTCTAGGCAAAAGGCAATGGCAGATCTACAGCAAATGCAATCTGTGCATGTAAGCCGAACTTCTTAAAATTATTGACTTCCTATTTAATGATGCTGCTCTAGTCAATTATTTTACTACCATTTATTGTGGATGTCATGAAGATAGTGTTTGAAGTCTATGAAAAACTTTGGATAAGTTTATAATTGATTACTGCTAGTTCATGATATATACTTATGCTTTTCATCTGATTTAATATGTTTCTTCCAAAATTCTCATGATATAGCAGCTATGCACTTCTATTGCCTAGGGACTGGTATCATAACAGAAAAGATATACAGATTAAAAACAAAAATAACTAATGATGGTGAATGAGGAATCCTACTCTATGATTGTCTCGACTGTAATTTATCTGCTTAAACAAGTAATGTTTGGGTTAATTTATCTAAATCTCTTGGATATGCAAAGTGTTGCAATAGCACTCATCTAGTACCAAAATCTCAAGACCAGCATACCTGATGAAAATTTTATTGGGATATTTAAAGGCTTTCCTTGTAAACATGAGGTTACTATCTTGCAGTATTTTTGTCTTTGGGTAATAAGGTTTCTGTTGTTGTTGAATCATTTCATGGTTTAAGGTGAGAAATTCGTTAAAATCACAAATTTCCTCCTTCACAAATATTAAAAATACCAAATAATAATTGTGATAATAAATGAAGAGAGGGAAGAGAAGGGAGAGGTGAAGAGAGAGAGAGAGAGAGAGAGAGAGAGAGAGAGAGGAAGTAAGATGAATAATTTTGTTCTCTCCCACTAGATAGTGTTTTATCTTTGCTTGAGACTATCATTTGTTTATTAGTTTATGGAGAGTGCTGATGATTATGTATCAATGTAGCTTGAGAAGCTGAGTGACATACAGTGTCAAACTGAGTCACAGCTAAAATTCATCACTGAGGCATGGTTACAGGTAAATTCCAAAATTTGTTTTGGTCACTAGCTATGTACTGCTTTAGCTCATCACGGCTGCTATACTTGTGTAGATAGTAGAATGTAGGAGAGTTCTAAAATGGACATATGCCTATGGATATTATTTACCAGAACATGAACATGCTAAAAGACAGTTCTTTGAATACTTGCAAGGTAATGTCTCTCCATCTATAAGATATGGCTTTTATACTCCTGTTCACTTTGCAGTAGTCGTGCCATTTATGTCTTGCAGGTGAGGCTGAGTCTGGGTTAGAACGACTTCATCAATGTGCAGAGAAGGAGCTGCAGGTTTACCTCAATGCAGAAGGCCCATCAAAAGATTTTAATGAGTTTCGGACAAAACTTGCTGGATTGACGAGGTATGTTTTATTTAAAATATATGTATGATCTAAATTCTTTGTGAAACACAATATGAGTTAGAATTTGATAATCTTAACATGAAGTTTTATTAATGAGATTGTCAGTTAAAACTCAAAACCTTGGTTTGTGGGGAAAGAATCTTATTGTGTTGGAAGGAGATGATTTTCTTTTAATTTAACCTTTTAGATTAGTGTTTTCTCCTATCCTTTGCTTTTTCAAAGACTTGGCATGGCATCTTTTATCTGATTAATTACTTATAGTAACTTCATGACAACAGTGTGACACGAAATTACTTTGAGAATTTAGTTCGAGCTCTAGAAAATGGTCTATCAGATGTAGACACTCATGGGGCCTGCAGCAGGATGGGCAGCTCAAAGAGCGTGGGAGGTAGTAGCAGTAGAGGAAGAAGTGGGAAGGGCAAAGGGTCTACCTCCAGATCCAGCGGCTCTAGCAGAAATATTGACAATTCTGATCATTGGTCCTGCGAATATTGCACCTTTGCAAATGACAAGTCAGCCACCATTTGCCAAATGTGCACCAAATAATCTGCCTGGATGGGCAAATATTGGCTTTGCATCTTGATGTCTGGTTGCCGTGGCATGGGCCTGTAGAGCATTGCCAAAGGGAGAAAAAAAGGTTTTCCATTGCTCTTTCCATTTCTTAAAATCTAGTTTGCCATGATACAGCACATCAGCATTGAGAAACTGATGTTGGGAGAAGGCAGAAAGATGATTGTATGTTTATGTTGTTGCCATATGAGCTGTTGTATATAGTTCTTCTCTCTAGCTCCAACCTTTCGACTTGACTTGTTCCATTGTGGCAGCAGTCTTTCCAATGTATTCATATGTAATTTCAACGGTTATAATTTTATGCAAAAAATAGATTTGTAGCAAACTGGAGTCTTTCAGGTGGATTTCAATGAAACTGCTTGCAGCTGATAGGCTGCACGTATGCAGTAATAAATAAAATTATTGTAACCTTTTGGTTAAAATAACAAAAGCTCTTGAAATTTATAATTTTATTTAAATAAATTTTTATAGTTTTATTATACAAATAAATATTTTATTTTTAATTTATATCTAAATAAATTTGTAACTTTTAATTTATATTCAAATAAATTTTTAATCTATAATTTATACTTAAATAAATTTTTAATATAAATTAATTTTTATTTGAAATAAATGCTTGATGTAAATAAAAAATGAAGTGCAATAAAAATATAAATATTTATTTAAAAATAAAGTAATTCTAGAAAATTTTAGTATTTTAACCTGATTTTTTTTTTTTTAGCTGGGCACCAAATTTCTTGGGTGCTTGTGTGTACGTGTGCATAATTGGTCATATTATTGTGGTCAAGTTATGTCAAATGCATTTTGCGAAAATTTAAAATTTAATAATTTATATAAATTTTATTTTTATATTATTTTAATTTGATAATTTTAATTTAATCAGTAACTTCATTTATTTTTTATCTTTAAAGATGTGGACATGACCATTAACTTGATGACATAGGTGTTGATTTTACATACATGATTTTGACTTGATGTAGTAACTTGTATGGTTGAAATCATTAGTTAAATTACGCAAATAATCTTGTACTAACATAAAATTTGAAATTTCATTATTGTACTCGCACAATACTTGAAATTTAATTCTTTTAATATATAAAATATTTTATTTTTTTACAAAATATTTTTTTTAAATTTTAAAAATATTCTAATCCCTTTAATATAAAATACTTTTAGAAATATATTTGTTATTATATAATTAATTATTAATAATATCATATTAATAATATTATTATTATCATTTATATTAATCATTAATAATTTAAATTAATGTATCGAAGTTAATATTATTGTAATTAATTTAAATATATCATATCACAAAATTTATGACAAACCAAATTAATAGAGCTACATTTGTAATGACCCAAAATAGATTATGAATGGAATGACTATTTCATCCAACCAAATAAAACTAAGAGATTTAAATATAAATTTTTACGTGAGACGAGCTTTTATCTATTTGAAGGATGAATTTTGAATCATAACAAAATGAAAAGAAAAAATGATTTATTTGATAAATTGAAACATCAACTTATGTATAATAATGAGGACTTTTAACAATTTGTGTTTTCGCAAAATGAACTTAGCTAAATAATTATGTTAAATTAAATAATAAGGTTAATTTTAAAACCAATACACAATGAGTTTAATAAATTATTTTAATATATTTAAAATCTTGAATGTAGATTTGATTATAAAAAATCATTTAAACATGATTTAATGTAAAGGAATCGAAACACTGTTTGATGGATAATTTTATTCTTATAGGATAAAAAAATAATTCTAATTCATTTAATAAATTAATAAAAAATAACAATTTTATTAAAATTAGATAGTAATAAATTTGTATAATATATTGATTAATTTGTGATAGATTTTAATTTTTGTAAGATATTTTTCATATAGCTACACTATATTACAATTATGACAAAAAATGTAATAAAATTAGTAATAGATTTTATATTTTATGATGGAATGTAATAAGTAAAAATGACAGAATTAGTTGTAGAATTTCACGAGTTATAAAAAATTATGATACATTTAATGACAATATATGAAAATTATGATAGAATATTGCGATAGATTTTTCAATATCAAGATAGAATATTGTGTCAAAATATTGTTACAATTTTTAAAGTTTAATATTTATAAAAAATAAAAATTCTAAAAAATTTTAAAATATTTTTTATACTAGATGGACTGAATTTCAAACTTTGTGAGAATATAAGGGCTAAACTTTAAATTTATACCAGTGAATGGATTAAATTTTAAATTTTATATAAATATAGGAATCATTTACATTAATTTAATAAATGATTTTCATTTATCCTAATAGACATGTTAGCAAGTCACTACCATGTCATCAAATTAATAGCCACATCAACATTTTTAATAGAAAAAAGTTGATAAAGTAATTGGATTAAAATTATCAAATCAAAATACTATAAAAATTAAATTTATATGAATTATAATACAAAAATAAAATTTCAAATTTTTACAAAATATTAAAATTTCTCACATAATTTGACTTATTTTTGGCTTTCATACTGAGAGATTAGCAAAATTTTTTTTTAATTGTTATATTTTTCTTTGGTAATGTAAAGAAAGTCCACAGACTGGCTGTTGGTTGTGTCAATATTATAAATCATTTGAATACATCTAGGAGAATTAAACATTAGGGTGGTAGAATAAGAATAATAGTTGATTATTGCCATAGTAAAAAATATTTAATTAAAATGAAAATGTTAATTTGAATCGTTTTTTATTATTTTGACCATAATACTTAAACTACCAAGTTCCATAGATTATGAAAATCTACATGTAGGCTCAAGAATATGTACATTTTGTTGAAATCTTATGCACAATGAACTTAGCTTATATATACATTTAAAAGAAAAAAAGTTTACTTGGGAAAACTTTTTATTATAAGTGTGGAGGATTTTTTACATGATTTTGAATCCTATTTTGAAATATAAGATTGTTAACTGTAAATCTAACCCTAAAAGAAATTAAAAAAAATAATTGATTCTGTCACCAAATATATGAGGTTTTGAATGTATATAAAATTAAAACACGTGCATTTAATGGGAAAATGTATACAATAAATTCAGATTAAATGTACATTAATAAAACTTAATAAAGAATTTCTAAAAATGTAAACATTGGTATAAAAGTATAAAATCTTTTGTTTAAATTCTTATTAAAAAGGAATTAAATAGTTAAAACTTACATGGACTTATATTGAGAAGTACCTTATATTGTAAAATATATAACTATAAAAACAATTAAAACTATCCTCAATCTATTCTTTTTTAATTGCTTTGATTTACTAAGCATCTCTTTTATGTCATATAAAAAATTGAAGGGCAAATTTCGGAAAAGCTCAAGAGATAAAAATATGAGTAGAAAATTTTAGAGATGGCAAGCAAAAGAGTTATGGAACAGACTATGAAAAAGGAAAAAAAAAAGTAACGAGTAAGAAAGGAGAGTGAAAAAGGAAATTGTCGCAAGTGAAGAAATTTTTATGAAGAAAAAAAAATCATAAAGTTGTTGGAAAGTGGGGAACGAAAAATTTGAAGATAAAATGGAAGCAAAAAGGAGTAAGAATAAAAAAAAGTATAAGAGAGAACATGGTGAAGAGGGATATAGGGAAAAGTTTGAAACTTGTGGCTGCAAAGGTGGACAAATAACAAGAGATTTTGAAGGAAAATAAAAGAAAATGGGAAAAAAGATCTCAAGTGATTTAGGTCTCCTTTAGCATATTTGGTTCGTTTGATGAATTATCATTTTTAATCTATGTTGGATTCATATTTTTTTTTCCTTTGATGATTGAGAAATAGACTAAATGTGATGCAGTCTCGATAAAACAACATGCCTTGACATGCATGTTTCTTAACAATGGTTTGGTGGGATATATAAAATATTAATAGTTGAACTATCATTATTTTCTTTTGATATTTAAAAATTTATCACCAAACTTATTGGGAAGGCAATAAAATTTTATTTGTCTCTTGAATCTAATGCTTCTTACAAATTTGCATTTAAAGTTATCAAAGCAACATATCATTAGGTATATAAAGGTGTCAAAGAATAATTAGTACTTGAAGGTAAGCTAAAAACTTTTATTGAGATTAGGCATAATGGATGTTGATTTATATGTTGTGTTCAAATTATTTAAACAATTAAATTATTCTTAGTTTAGAGATTTGTTTATGTTTTCATATGTTGTAGGTATTTAAAATGCCATATTGAAAGGTTTAGATAAGGTAAAGTATTGCTTTATTTTCTTCACATTCTATTGGTATTTATAGAACTCTCAATTTCTCGTAAAAAGGTTTTAATTAGAGAAAAATAACTATAAGAGTATTCCCATTAATAATATAGGAGAAAATAAAATAAATTAAGAGATTGTTTTATGAATTTTTCGTAATTTTACTTTTTTTTGAATTTTTTTCTCTTTGGTTAAATGTTTAGAAGTAGTATGAAACCATCTATTCATGTCATTAGATTCTCACATTTGAAGTATTAGTTTGGTTGGTTTCAAAAATACTTAAGCTGTCCATATAGCTATTGAAGTTAATTATGTATTATTATTAGAGTTAAAACAGCAAGATTTTTAAAAATTTTAAATCCTTTAAGCCAAAATCCACTAATAAAATTATACAAATAACATACATATACAAGCATGCACAGTTTTGGCTAAACGTGTTACTGAAAATGCCTTAGTTCAATTTAGTAATCTTCTAGATAGATTCCATGTCAAGAAGCTATCCAAGTGTTCGATCTTTAGTGGTGATCAACACGAACTCTTGTAAAATAACTTTCTTTAAGGTTTGGTGAAGTCAAAGTCACATTATAGCTAGTAAGTGGTTTCAAGACCTCTTATATTTTCTTGAGTAAAACTTTTTTTTCTTATTACTTTTTCTTCATACAATAGGGGCTAGCTTGATGTTCCTTTTATAGGGCAAGCATTCGACTAAATTAGGTTTAATACATGGAATGCAAATTTTCACAATTAACCCTATGAGAGCTGAATTTATCAAACAAGTTAAACTCTTTTTTTTGTTTTTATTTGCTCTAGTTTTGGTCATACCAAAATCAAATTAAGTCCAACTTAATTTATTTTAATTTTAATCTTTCACAATTTTTCTATTGTGTGTGATCAATAAGGTTTTTTAGCATGTTTGCGATAAATACAAGCATTGTAAGCCTTCGTATTCAGCTATAGATGAAACAAACTTTTTGTCTTCATCATCAATTCTCCAATTAATCAATTTTATATTTATAGATTATGATCAATAGTAGCTTCATTGTCATGACCTCCAATTGCTAAAGAAAGTCAATATGGCTTGACAACTAATCCATGAATGGTCTTAGTGTATAATTAATATCTTTTCGTCACATAGTATCTTGATTTGACAATTGAGTATGGTTTAGTGTCTATTCAATCTTGTTCAACCATGTTAAGTCTTGTTCTTGATATTATCCACAACCATGTTAATTCTAAAATCTTATTTCACTTTGACCAAAGATTTCTCAAGTTAATTCAATCAAAACCAGTTGAGATACTCTCTTGATCACACAAGGTGATGAATTTGTCTTAATTACTTCATGTATCTTTATATGCCTCATGTTATACCCAACAATACTCGACTGGAGTATTCTTGGTTAGAACTATAAGTAACATCAAAATATAATATTCATCATGTAAGATCATAAGTAATCTCAAGTCAATGGATTACTCAGACAACTATTACATGAGAATGTAATTATAGACACTTTGTAAGTACCATATAGTATTATAATATCGGGTCATATTCAGTGAACTTGTTCTTGTAATAGGCACCTATATGTTAGCTCAAGTTTTTTCAAACTTCAACCTATGAGATCGGTTGCTTGCTTCATAAGTAAGAGCATAATCATGTGCTAATATCAATAGCTTTTGTCAATATCCTCTTATTGATAAAGTATCAATTATGAATAATTTTGGAAAATATAGCTTTTATGCAAAGATATCATAATTACAATCTCATTGTAATTACTTTGCAAAGCTTTATTTATATTTTGTGACTTTATCATATAAGCATTAACGTTGAAATATATATACAAGCTCAATGATAAAGAAATAAGACCTTTATAAGATATCAAATATCAAAGTATTACAAATATGATAGTATTTTAGCCTAAAAATATGATTTAGCTTGAAAGACAAATACCAATAACTATGGCCTCATTTAATATTAAAATTGATTTGAACTATTTACTCATATAGCATTGACTAAACATGTGATGTGATTCATTCATAGGTATTTTAGTGTCATCATGTTAGCAGTAAATTAAAGTTTAATTACATGATTAAAACACATGAGCAATAACGTAAGTCAACTATTGTTTAGTTATTACAGCATCCATTTTTTCAATGTACTTGCACTTTTCATAGAAAAATAAGGAAAAAATATAGGTAATGGGAATTGGTAAGTTTGTTGTTGTGAAACTAATGGGCTTATGCTAATCGTGGACAATGAAAATTTATGTTTATTAATTATTTTGTACTGAGCTTGGAATTTAGTTACTAAAATAACGAATGATAGTTTGATCAAGGAAGTTATTGAAGTAGACACCTAATTTTGTCTAAGTAAAATCCAGCAATTTGTGAAGCTCTTGAAATTCAACCCAGTTCAAATTTAACATCTTTTCAATTTTAAAAAGTTTCTAAGATCAAAACTTAGACTAGTTTGACCCATTGCCCTAAAGTCAATTTTGGTAAAACTTGGTTAAATAAAGTCAAAATTCGTCAAAATTGATCAAATTTGGTGAAAACGAATAGAACTTGGGTCAACATTCGAAATTCACAGTTAAGTTGGAATCAATATAGATTTCGATCAAAAATTGTGATTTTAAGCACTAAAAAGTTTATTGTATTTTGAAAAATGTAAAATTACCAAAACGACTTTATGGGTATTTTCATAATTTAACTTTTTTAAAGTCGAATTTTTATAAAAACTTTTAGATCATAATTGAATATTTTTTAATTATTTTTGATGTATTGAAAATCTAGATCACATTTTGAGTGGTTTGAAATTACGAAAATACCTTCAAAGGTATTATTATAATTTGACCTTCATACGGTTGGAATTTTGAAAAATACTGCAAATCATGGTTTGATATTATTAGATGATTGTTAGAATTTTCAAAACTTTGATTGTACCTTGGGAGGTGTGAAATTATCAAAACACCCCTTAAAGGTAATTTCATAATTTGATGATTTTTGATGTATTCAAAATTATAACAATACTCCAGTAGGTGTGAAATCATCAAAATATCACTTAAGGATAATTTCATAATTTAACCTTGTGGAGGTCGAATTTTCACGAAATTTTAAGATCTTATTTTCATAATAGTTCATGACTTTTGGTGCTTTAAAATCACAAAAATGGGTACGAAAACATTGAATTCTAAGAAAATGACCTAAAGATCGAAATTTTTTTTATTAAAGGCAAAATAATCTTTTCACTTGATTTAGTCACTATAAAAATTCACTCTTTATAGTGAACAACATGGACGTTGGATCTCATGAGGAGTCTTAATCTAATGGCTAAAGTTTTCTCCTTGGATTAAGAACAATGAGAAAATTTTGGCCATTGAATGAGTTTTAGTCCTAGGGTTTATATTCAATCTTAAGGAGATTTTTTTGTGGCTTCTTCTTCATTCAAGGGGCGATGTTTTTTGCTGCATGAGACCAAAGAAAAAAAAATGTAAAATAGGGGAGAGCGAACAAGAGGAAAAATTATGAGAAAAAAGAGAAAAAAAATTCTTTGTTGCTTGCTTGCTTGAAGGTAGACTTTTTGAACATCTATTTTTGTATTTTTAACATCCTCATCACATTTTTCACTACATTTTCATTGTGTTTCATTAATTTATTTATTGATTTTCTTGAAGGTTTTTGGTTTTTTTTTCTTGCTTAAAGTTTGAATCAAGCTTCATTAAATTAATTAATAGTTGGATTGACTTTAGAAAACAAACAAAATAATACAAAACCATCATTGAAAAATCAAGTTAGATGTTAGGCCAACTTCCCCTTCCATGGGTAAAACTCCTATTTGCTTTTTTTTATAAATGTGTTCTTTGCTTCTTTAGCTACTTATATGTGTTTGGTTGATGGTGCACTTACTATTCGCTAGTTTATGGTCTAGGTTGATGTTATAAAATGGTGTTTGCCTCATCCTCTAGTTGCTTATAGTTATTTTTTGATATTTTAGCTTGTTTCAAGTTTGATAAATTACTTTTTATGGTGAAAATGTTATTATGTGATGGTTTGTAGGGTAAATAAAATATGTTTGGCTTAAATGAAGTGAAAATGTGGTGAGAAAAATTCTATGAAGGTTCGGCCTTGGTGGGTTTCTTGTTTGGCCAAACAATTTTCTTTTTTTGGTGATGATTTTTGGCTTGATTTCACATGTTTGATTGTTACTTTTAATATGTTTACTATGTTTTCAATGTGTTGGGTTAATTCTTTAAATGAAAAAATGCTAGTTGATTAGGTTGTTTGGTTGATTTTAATATTTGTTTTGTCGGATTTTGAAGAACACAAAAAAAAAAAAAAATAGTGGACATTTAAAAAGTTGGAAATGGTTTTTTCTTTTTTATGTTTAATTCATTTTGTTCTTGAATTTTCATACATTATATGTTTGTGATAGTAAGTTTGAAAATACCTTAGTTTGTAATTATTTTTTAAGATCATACATTTGGTACATGCATTTCCATAAAACCAAAAAAAAAAGAAAAAAAAACCATGAATTTAAAACCCCAAATCCTAAATTAAAATCCTAACCCTAAATCTTAAACCCTAAACCCTAAACCTAAACTTAAACCCTAACCTTAAACATTAAAACCAAAACCTTAAATCTTAAACCTTAAACCTTAAACCTTAACCCTAAACCTAAAACCCTAAACCTAAAACCCTAAAACCCTAAATCCTACCTGAAACCTACCTAAACCTTAAAAATTAGTCATGCATTTGCATTTCATTTTATCTTGTCACCACATGTATTTTTCTATTATCATGCATTCATACTTTGTCATCCGTATTATATTGTCATGCATATATCATATTTTATTATGTTCATGTATCTTATGCATTAATTTTCAAAAATTGATTTTCAAAGTAAAATATTTTAAAATAAGATGATATCTTAAGTCAATGTTGTCATCGAGATCTTACCTAATTATAGGGGGACTTTCAGTAATTATTATTTATGAGTTGTTATCTTGATTTTGTGGGGCAATTTGAAAACCCTTAAATTAGAAATACTTTTGAAACTTTACTTAATCATAGGAGAGTGAAAGAAGTTTTCCAATATTTAAGATGTTTTCATCCTAATCCAAAGTAAAAAATAAAACAAAAAAGGTTTTGTTTTTAAAAATTAATTTGTTGTTGTTTCTAAAAAAAAAAGAAGAAAAAATGAAAAAAGAAAAAAAGGAAAAGGGAAAAAGGAAATAATTTAAAATAGTAAAGAAAATAGGATCACATTTACTAAAATTAAAGGACCATTTTAAACATATTGCAATCAATTAGTACCATTTTTGATAGGTGCTCTAGGGATACTAATCATTCTCCACGTGTTACCGACTCTCAAACTTGACTCTGATTTCGCAGATTGTAAATTTGTTCTTTTTCTAAAACTTTTAAACCCATTAAAAATGTTTTATTAAAATGACAAAAAAATTTTTTGGATGATGAATCAAACCCTAAAAAAGATTGGTGGCAGCTCCTTATTTTGATTTCTATCAAAAATATTTTTAAACCCCTGTTTTTCCAAATTTCCCCATTGGTCTAGCTTTTGGTTGCCACCTTTGGGTCTCAAAATGTTACGACAATTTGACGACTTTACTGGGATAAGTTTAGAAAGTTAGGCTAAATATTGATTGCATTTTATCATAAATTTTGGTTTAATGATCCTAATTAGTGTTTAATCTTAATTCCTTGATTTTGATTTTTTTTCTTAATAAGTGAAAATTTTGAAAAAAAATAAAAAATGGAAAAAATAAAAAATGTTTTGATTTTAATTTCCCCGTTTTCAAAAAAGAAAATAAAATAAATTGAAAAAATGAAAATGGTGTTTTGATTTTAATTTCTTTCTTTAAAAAAAAAATGTGTGTGTTTTACAATTCATGCATATTTTAATTATGTCATTTCATTTATATTTTAATTATGTCAATTATTATATATTGTTGTTACTTATTTTGTTCTTAATATTTGTGGGGCATTTAGGATAGGGATAGTTTGAAAAAATGTCTAAGGTTTGCTTATTTCTTCACACACACTCACATTTGCATTTTATGCATAAGCTCTTTACCTAGGCTCTAACCTTATTTAAAAAGAAGTAGCTATGCCTTCGTGAGGTGTAAACCTCCATAATGTTTAGTGAAACACTCACACTTAGATTGAATATTTTTTGCTTGTAGCGTGTAATGGGTAAAGATTGGGGTGGTACACTAGTCTAAAATGGACGATGATGTGAAGAATAATTTGAGAATATTATATGCACCAATTCCTGACCCACCATATAGTGAGCTTTAAGGAGCCAGCCCTAGGTAGAGTCACGCTACACCCTTTTCCATAATAATTACCCTAAATAAGTCACACAAAGGAATACCACTCATTTTTTTAATTTTTTTTTTTTTGTTAATCTGATAGTTTGTATTATTTCTTAAAAAAGAAAAGAAAAGAATCATTAAGAAAACTAATCCTTTGTGCTAAAAAAAAAAAAAAGTAGTTCCAGTAAAATTTCTTTTTTTATGTAGTTTAATTCATTTGATTTATGTCTAAAATAGGTAACAAACAAAAAAAGAATGAAGGGCTTTTCTTAAGTTATTTGTTTATGGGATTATTAATAAAATTCAAAAATAAAAAAAATCCTAACCATTTTGTGTGATTGCATTTTATGTATGTTTTTGAATTTTTTTGCACTTTAAAAATAAAAAGCTTTGAGCTTGAACATTGTTTCATATTTTGCATTTCATTCTTTCATATATTTTTATCATGATTGAGAATAATAAGATAATACATGTACCTTATCTCATGCTCATCAAAATAAGATAATACATCCATTTTATCTTATGCACATCATAGATAGTACATGCATTCTATTTCATGCACATGTTAATAGATGGTACATACATTCTTTCTCATGCATGTCTTAATAGGTAACACATGCACTCCACCTCATTGCATATAATGAGTAATGTCAATCTCATTAGGTCAGCATAACACATGCATTGCGTTTCATGTAGACATGTCTCACGCATATAATATGCTAGTGCATTTCACATAAGTATGTTACATTAGTCATAGGTATACATTTCATCACTTATGTAAATATGTCATTACATTTCATGCATATGGATTCATGAATAATAAGATTTCATAAAAAATGCATTGCATTTTATATCTCACCATTCCTACAACGGGACATTGCATTCCTTGCATGCATATTTTGAGTAATGTGATTTTTTTATCATTTGGACCTTGTACATATAAAGATCCATTGTCTTAGGCATTTTGGTATTTCATGACATCATCATCAATCCATGCATTCATAAACCTATTCTATGTGTCATATAAGCTATAAACTGTTTGTGGCATTCATTTAAGAGTAATAACATAGACTTTTTGGTCTAAACCTTTTAAAATAAAATGTCTACCTTGGTGGGTATCAGAAAAGGAAAAAATGGGAGATCAATTAAAGGCAAGGAACAATGCATTGGAATTGATTCAAGAAATTAGGCATAAGTTTTAAGAGATGAAGCAATAGATCACTCAAGGGAATACCTTTAAAGGACTTAGTCTAAATATAGGAGGGGATTGAAAATGTTTTTTTTTTTACAAAATAAAATTTGACATGAATAACAAACGTAATTTTTTGAACTCATTTTTTTTTTTCATGCCAGCTAAAGACAAGAAATGGTGATTGTAGGTATACTTTAGTCAAACCTTTGAAGTGAAGAGGTATTGTTAAAGGTCTTACGTAAATATTATAAGATTTTTTTAAAATTATCTTTTAGGGCTAATAATAAAATTCACGTCATCTACTTCTGGCTTTGGGTGTTTAATAAAATGTTCAAAGATATTGCATCCTAAGAATTATAGAAAATGAAAATGCAAGTCGAACAAAATGGAAAAGGGCACAAAGAGAGATTAGGGAAACAATAACAAGAATGTAATAGAATATAGATAGACAATTGACAGAATTAAAATAAATATTAGCAGGTTTGACAAAAGGAAAAGGGATTGTTGAAACATAATGGGTTAAGGAGGAAACAACTGTTAAGAAACCATTATAACCACCCAGGTTCGCATATCCATATGTTTAATACCCCTATATGCCACAAGCACCTTTAGCAACTCATTAACCTTATACTAGCGATTCTGCCAAGTTGCCCCAAATTCAAAAAAATGTCAATTTTGGATTTACTCCCTACAACCCCATTACTGTGCCTAATTTGAATGGGTGTTAAATTCGTTAGGAGATATAATGATAAAGGATAAATATGACTTGTTAAAAGATAGACTGAAGATAATTAAAGGCCATGATATATATGGGAGTGTTGATGCAAGTGAATTGAGTTAGTGCCTGATCTAGTAAGTCCATCAAAGTTCATTGTTCCAAACTTTAAGAAATACAATGAAACAAAAAGTCCATTGGCACACATTACAATGTACTATTGGAAGATGACAAGCCATATTCATAATGATAAGTTGTTAATCTATTGCTTCCAAGATAGTCTCATTGGGTTCGTAGCAAGATGGTATGTCTAGCTAGACCGAAATAAAATTCACTCACATAAAAATTTGGCTAGGCCCTTCATAGCACAATACAAATATGTTAAAGATACGATGCCAGATAAGTTATCTTTGCAAAACATAGATAAAAGGGGACCAAAACCTTCAAGGAGAATGCTCACCGATGGAAAGATATGGCAGCTTAGGTCCAATCATCACTGATAGAGAAAGAAATTACATCACTTTTTGTGAGCACTCGAAGGCCCTTTACTATGATAAATTGGTTGGTAATGCCCCAAAGAATTTTGCTGATATAGTTGTATCAGGAGAATTGATTGAAAATGCAATTAAAAATGGCAAGAAATCTCAAGAGCTAAGGAAACCTTAGCCACCAAAAAGGAAGAATCAAAGACCTAGGCAGTAACCTTTAAGAGTCTATCATATAGACTTTTTATCCAACACTAATCATACCTGACTGATTCGCTTATTATCCTTTATCCAACCAAGTGTCCTAAATACCATATCCCATCAACCAATACCAACATTAACTTTTCATCCCATGTTCCAAACCTCAATTACTCCACCCACCACTAAACTAGCCTTAAGGCCTCATAACCAAACAAACGGTTTCGAGAAGGTATGAGTCCAATGAGAAAGAAGTCATATTGACCCAATTCTCGTGTCTTATGCTGAATTACTCTTAAAACTCATTAAGAGTCATTTGGTATCAATTGTTCATATGGAATCATTAAAACCTCATTATACTAAATGGTATGATGCCAATGCTACATATGAGTATTAAAAAAAAAATAGGGGTCATTCCATAGAAAGTTTTCTTGCTTTCAAGAACAAGGTTCAAAGTTTGATCAAAGAGGATTTCATAAGTTTTGATGAGCAAATGAGGTTAGATATCAAATTCAAACTAGACTGTATAGGTGATAGCACCAAAATATATAGACATTTTACATATCAAAATGATGCTAAAATTTAAAATTTTTGGATGATTTTTAATGCTTTTCATGCTATTTTCATGGCTTTAGGTTTTTCAAGCTCGAGACTCATTTTCTTGCAAGCTATGTATATAATTATGCAAAATTCACATTCAACCCAACTATACAAGGTCCATGCCACCCACATTGATCCATATTTAAGCATGCACAAGCCTAATTGAATCCCAATCCATTTGGCCAAGATGAAATTTTAAGATAATCATGCTTTCTTTGCTTAGTTATGAAAGGAACGCATTGCACAAGAACTCTACAAGCTTTATAACATTTGGCTAAGAGGAGTTTGAAACTTACCATGAAGGTTGTTGCTTAGCCTTGAAGAAATTCACTTGTAATAGGTTTTTATCCATTCAAAATTCAAAAACTGGATAAAAATCCAATTACTCTTGAGACTCTAAACGTTAGCTGAATCCAACAAAAGAGATTATGCAAGATTTGATAAAAATGAAAGCAAAGGTCAATATTGATCTACCAAGAATCCATTTGGCCAAGAACACTCAAATATGAAGAGTCTCATTTAGCCATGAAGCTTAAATGACCAAGATAAAGCCCATCCAATTGTATTTGAATTAAAATTAAACACTTGTGTGGTCTATCCCCTTTGGGCAAACCTATGCATATAAATAGGTAAAGCCATTCACTTATTTCACCATCCCTCTCCTCACTACTCTTTTTTTGTTTAGTTTCTAAGTTTCTTTAGTTCTTTATTTCTTTTAGTTAAGGTATTGGCTTAGGTGACAAATTAGCCAATCACTAAGTTTTTGTTTAAATATTTTTCAATTAAAAGGTATTTCATTCAAAGATCTCTTGTTTTCTTATTTAAAAAATCTTATTTCTTGTTTTTTTTTTTTTTAATTTTGGCACAAACAATCTATTTCCAAAATTGATCCAAGTTCTTTTATTTTTTTTTTGAAGATTCAACTACATTCAACTCTCTTGTTCTTTACTTTTTTTTATGCAATCTTCATTTACTTCATATAAATTTGGCATTTTTAAGGGTTTCTTGTTTTCAACCTTTTAATTCTTTTACTTGCAATCTTTCAATTCTAGCTTTAGGATTAGTTGTTGGCATTAATCTTTGCTTCTTAAGTGACAGTTACTGAAGTTTAGAACCCTATCATATATCACCTTTAATCTTTACTTAATCTGTGTCTACTTAAACCATGTAACCTTAAAACCCTAAGTGTTCATCTATTTAGATACACATTTGATACTTGTGAACTACCTAATATTATATTCTATAATCTCAGAGGAGATGATACTTGGAGTACTCCACTTTATTACTTGATCTATGCACTTGCAAGCTTTATACAAAAAGCAACAATCAAGTTTTTGGCACCATTGTTGGGAATTATAGCGGTGTGTGCAATATCAATAAAGAATTTCTAAGCTCCTAAAATCTAAAACTTTTTTTTTCTACTTAGTTTTCCTTTTCTTTTTTTTTCTTTTTTGATCTTTTCTTGCTTGTATGTGTAGATCTAAAAGTGTTGACATAACTTTAGCTAATCAAGAGATAAAGAGAACCTTTAGAAGAAGAAAAAAAGAGCAATCAACATTATAAGCACTTACTCCTATGCGAATGCAAATAATGAATGGCAAAGAACTTTGAAGGACTATGTAGTTCTTAATGCAAATGGTTTTTAGCCATCCATCTGAAAGCTAGCTATTCATGCCAATATCTTCAAGATAAAGCTTTCGATTATACAAATGGTCTAAACTTTTGTGCAGTTTAGAGGACTACAAAGTGATGATCCAAATCTATATCTTTCTAATTTTCTTTAACTTTGTAATATTTTTGTTATAATGGTGTTTCTGATGAGACTATTAGACTAAGATTATTTCTTTTTGCTTTCAGGGATAAAGCAAAAAGTAGGCTATTTTTTTTACCATCAAACTCAATTACAACATGGGGTGATTTAGTTAAAAAATTCTTGGCAAAATTTTTTCCACCAACAAAGATTGCAAGACTAAGGAAAGAGGTCACCAATTTTTGACAGGCTAATGATGAAACTTTGTATGATGGATGTGAAAGATTTAAAGAATTGTTCAGAAAATTCCCACATCATGGTTTACTCTAGTGGCTCCATATTCAGATCTTTTACAATGGTTTCACCCCACCCATAAGGACCATTCTAGATTTAGTTGCTGGAAGGGCCATAATAAGCAAGATTCCTGAGGAGGCTAATAAGTTAATAAAAGAGATGACTGCCAATAATTACCATTGGGGAATGGAAAGAAAAGTCAATAAAAAATCTACTGATTTATTTAAGATTGATGCTATTACTTCTATTAACTCTTAATTGGCTACCCTTACAAAAAAGATTAAAATCCTAAGAAACCAATCACAAACCAACCTTATTAATGCCATACAAAATCTCTTTTTTATCTTGTGATAAATTTAAAGGACTCTATTTCTCAAAAGGATGCCAATATAGGGTAGAATCTATCAATTACATCCAACAAAATAATCTAAGCAACAATCCTAATTAAACTATTTTTTTTACTTATCTTTCTCATCCATTAATCTATTAAAATCAATATTTTAAAAAATATATAAAACTTTAAAGTTTTACATTAATATAAATTAATATTATCACTTTTAAATGATGAAATTTAATTAAAAATAAAAAATCAATTAATTAAGACCTTTTAAAATTATATAAAATTAATTGATATCATTTTTAAATAGAATACTAATACTATCTTCACACGTTTAATTTACAATAAAATTATTTTTAAGTACGGATAACTCTTAATTGAATGACAACTCACAATCAAACTTTCCAATTGCCTTCCATTTGTTAAATAACTATTGGTTGATAAAAGATAAATAAGTTATTACATTTGACAGGTCATGGTGTGGTGGGCTTTAATTGGATTATGATACGGCGAGTTGAACTTTAATTACATTTATGAAAAAGAATGTGGATGCTTGTTTGACGTGGGTTTGTAATTGAGTATACTTTTTATGGGTTTTAAGTTTTTATTATTTTATATGATATGGGTTCATAATTGGGTGGGTTTTTTTTTTTTGGTGTTTTATTTTTATCATATATTATTTGTATTAAAATAAAAAATTAAAATCTTAAAAAATATAATAATAATGATAAATATAAATATAAAAAGATATAAAAACAAAAAACAAAATTTACTTTTCATATTTTTTTTCTTTTGTTTCAAATTGTTTTTAAAAAAATTTATAATTTATAATAAATTAAAAATTCATATATTTGATTAAATGATTAATAAAAAAATATAACGTTCATAAGATAACTTGAAAAAATAACCAAAAAAATGAAATTGTAATATATGAAATCCTGTCTATATATATATATATATATATATATATATATTTTAATATTTTTATAATATTTTCTTTGTTTTATTTTTTATTAAAATAACTGTAAATATATTTAAAAAAAAATTCGACAAAAAGGTAATCCACCCGAACGAAGTGGGAACTAATTTTAGTTAACTATTAGAGGTGGGTTAAATTCTTGGAATTTGATAAGTGAAAGGGTGATATTCGAGTATTTACTAATTATAGTGACAGTTGACTAATTGAGTGAAATTCGTTCCTTGCTGACCGTGGCTTCCACCATAAAACTAGTTCTGCAGCTACAATGAGATAATTAAACATGCCATTTTAATAATGCAAAACAAATGTAAAAACAGTTTCTGTCATCATGCAGACAGCAGCAGCCATATCTGCATCATTTATTCGAGGAAGAGTGCGTCACAGTTTGCAATTATAGTTGTCAAATAGTAAAACAATAATCTACATTGCATCATTCATTGATGAACAACTTTTACAATTTAAAACTGTTGTGAACCATTGCCCTTCAACTGCTGAGGGCTTCTATATCTGATGGTAAATTAGTAATGTGAGAGAAGACTAAAAACACAACACCACCAAGTCCTTGCATGATCATACTGTTGCAGCTTTGAGAGAAAGAAAATCTGAGATCTTATTGGAGTAGAAATCAGGTTGTATGGAATTGCTGGGGCTTTGAAGCATAGACAAAGTAGTCACGCCTATTAAAAGAAAAAAAAAATTATTATATATCTATTGCGCAAGGTGTGTGTTTATGTGGTGATTTTTTTTTAAGATACAAACAACCTGTGGTTGGAAGAACGACCATGCAGTAATTAGTTACCTGAGAGAACAAGAAGAGTTTTGCAGCCACCATTTTGTCCGAACAGAATGTCAGTATCTAATCTGTCCCCAACCATGCATATCTGAGACTTGAGGATGCCGAATCTGTTGTATAACATGGAAACAGTATTAGAGAGAGAAATTTTTTAATGCAACAAAGCAATCACTAGTGTCCATTTGCCTATTATTATCAAAGATCGTGTAAATTAAACAGACTGCCAATGGTTCAATCTGGTATGAATGGATCTACCATTTGAGGAGGCGAAGCATGAAAAACACCAAAAATTGGAAAATGAGAAACATGATCTAAATCTTAATCAGGAAAAGCTCCATAAAGGAAAAGAAGACAGGAGCATGTCTTAGCTGTACCCTATTTATAAACATAAATAAAACAATGCTAATAAAATTTAGTTAATTCCATTCTTTGCATGTCAATTACAAAGGGCATTTCTACTGGGTTTTAACAACAACATACTTGATTCAAATTCATGCTCTTTCCCCTACTGATCTAGTAAAGGAAAACCTGATTTTCCTAGTCAAAACTTTTACAATCTTTTTGAAATACAGTTAGATTAATCACAAATGAGAACTTCTAGTACAGCACACAAATATATCGAATTTTATGAATGATAAGTATACCAGTAGACTGCCTCTCCAGGCACTTAATAACCGTTGTAGCAAATTATGAATAATTTACACACTAATTCCCTCAAGCCAAAATCACTCATGTTATTGCTTGCCAAAGACAAACAGAAGAAACAGAACAAAAAATAAAACTTTGAATCCATACTTGTTTGCTAGGTAGTCCATCATAAAAGTTGAGGGCTTTCCCACAATAAGTGGCTCACGTTGAGTAGACCCACAAATGGCACCAACCATAGAACCACCACCTGAAATCAAGCATATGATACGTAACTTGCAGAATTAAGAAAAATGATTGTATCATGAGACTAAGTTCATAATCAAGAAATAGGATGAAAAGTTTTCAGGATACATATTTTCCTAGAATGTCAATTGAAAACGCTGTTTTGCTGTTTTGAGACAGGATATTGATAACTCATGCCCCAAAAAAAGGGTATTGATATATCAAACGAGGCAGAACTTTTGAGAGTCAGAAAAGCAAAGCACCAGAATATAAGAGAAAGAAATATGAAAACATACAATAAGAAACAGTCTTTGACAGTTCAACTATAATTGTCCACTAAAGAAAAAAAAAATTAAACAAGGAGGATTCTGTTTGATCAAAAAGCATTAGTTACAAAAACTATTATCCCCAGGGAAAGTGTCAAAACAAAACATGGCTTCATGAAATGACGTCTCTTTTCCTCTTAACCTTCTAAGCATTTTTTAGTGTATCAGCTAAAAAAAGGCCAGTCTAACCAACTTTTCTTTGTTCAAACAATCAAATTTCTGAATATTCAATTTTTTTTCAATGTGCGCTGGACAATTTTAAATTTCATACAGTTGTAAGAAAAGATACAGCTCACTTGATTTGATAGCATAATCTCAGTGTAAGGATAACAAGTAAACAGGTAAAGTTATTTGTCACCGTCAACCCAATGTAGTTCTTTAAATAACTAAAATAAACACATCCGAGTATTTGGCACAATGTAAGTGAATGTATCCCCCTGCTCAAAGAGCTGGGTTAGAAAATGCTACTTTGATAATTTATGGTCCAGAATTCAGCTTACAATCAAAATAGAAGAAACCAATGATCTATGGGAACTTCATAAGAGAAGCAGATGATGTTATGAAACACAAAAGTCCAGTCAAGGGAGAGTAGCAAACCAGCCCATTCCTGAGCATCTGTAAGATGAGTGACAGCATCACGATTTGTAGCAATGAAAAGACAACCAGGATTTTCACGTATACAAAGTGTTCCGTACCTCCATTAATAGAATAATAAATTAGTAACTTCATAAAATCAACAAAAACCATAAATATTCAGCTTGTACTAAATTTGTTAAAACAATTCCCTGAGCGTTGAAATTCTTATAAATAAAATGCAGTAGTGCACTTTCCCATCTCTTGAGAGTTTCATCTAGGTATATCATTTTCACCCTGAAACCCTTCTTTTAGAGCATTAATTTAGTCCTCAGAATTCCAGTCGACTTTGATTAAAATATTCAATCAATCGACCCAAACCATCAATCCTTGCATAACCAAATCTACACTACCAGTATTGCCCCTGAATATTAATGTGTATTAAAATGTTCATTGATCTATTTATCTCTGTTGGTTATACTTATCCTCTGATTCCCTTTATAATCTTTAGGCCAAGCTCCTTTTCATAGATACCTCATTGGATAAGTAAACTGATGTGTCAGGCACGTGCATAGATATGTAATTATGAAAGTGGAGATCTTACTGGACTTTATAGTAGTTGAAGTATCGATCAAATCCAACCACAACAGCCCCAACCTAGATAGCAAAAATTGAAGTTATTATCATGATGGAAATTTCAAAAAGAGTAGCCACCCGCTATATGTTTAGACTCGAAAAATTAACTCAATGACCATTGACATAATTTTTTTTCATGGTTTATAAAGTTAGAACCCAAAAGAGAAAGCAAGAATAATTGGCAGATAGGAAACAAGAAAAGAAGACTTCACATCTTTATCATGCTCCATTAGAAACCCTGGTTTTAATTCAATCTTCTTTCCGCCATCGTCCTGCAAAACAATTAATACATAGCATAAAAAGAATTCCAAGAGGAAATCACATAAAAAATGCCGGCTCAAATGAAAATGCATGCAAATGAATGAATTTGACAAAAACTCTCAGGTGCTATGGCTTTGTATGGTTAGTCCACAACTGCTGCCCCAACCTTTCTACCCAGCCGTGGGTGCAAAGATAAAAAAGTAAAAACCCTCAACCAAAATCAAACATGTCAATGATATCATTTCCAGTTGAATGTTAAAACTTGGAAGTTTTACATTAATTGCTGTGAAACTTAATAGGTATATTATCATCTATCTGGATCTTTGTGCCAGCCTAGTACATGACATGCTGCTCTGACTAGTTCTGGTTTCAAAAGAGAGATGTTTCTACGATGTTGAAAACAGGAAAACCGAAGAATTCCCTAAAAGACATAAATATTAGGATCTAATATATCCTTCTTCTTCTTCCATTGAATAAATAAGCTCTTAGCAATTATCTTGTACCAAGTTTCTTTACCAAAAATATATAAATTTTAATTATGTCAAAGAGGCTAGAGTCTGCATAATAAAGCAAAGAGATTCAGTCAAGGAATGAATAGATTAGGAGTCCCAATTATAATCTAATTAATTAAACTGAAGCTATTAGCATGTTTTGACTGACTTGTGGGATGAGGAAAGGATTAAGGTGGAAGAAAAATCAAGACGTATTATGCAGTAAGTAAAGATTTAAAAAGAAATATTCCATGAGAGCACAGTCCTATACTGGTAGACAAGAAGAAAAAGATTAGTATGAAGTGCCACAACTAGTTTGGATCAACACCTGATTACATTGTGATTTGTGAAAGTGTTTATTAACTTCAGAAGTTTCCCTTTTTGTGGGATCAGACCAATTGTTTCACTGTCTTTCAAATTTAATTTAGTGAAATGCTATCTAAGCTTGATCCTTAAACAATTTCCAAAGAGTAGCAAATTAATGGTAGGATGGTCAATACACTTATTGGGATTCTAATTATTATTATTATTATCATTTAGTATTTATCATCTATCTATATACCACCAGCGAATATTGCAGGTTCCACAATGTTTCAAGAATAATTGGTGAAATATTAAAACTGAAACGAAGACATACTGGCCCACCAAGGTATTGGAATCCAGCAAGCTCAAGCTCCTTCAAGATGCCATCCTCACCAATGACGTAAACCTATATAATGATGAGCTACCAGTCCAAAATCAATCATATTGAATCACCAAATCAGTAATTAACAGTAAACTTTAGAAAGCTGGATCATAAATGAATTTTAGAAAAGCAAGAATAGTGAGAACAGAGTGCTCAATATATACGAAACCAGTAAGATAATGGGGATAGTAAAAAGAGACTGGAAAAAAGAAGCAGCATTTAGTACTTATTAATGATACAATACAAATAGGAAAAAGAAAGTATCACAAATGAAGACAGACATTGAAATAGAAGCTAATAGCAAATCATCCATCAAATGGTATGCTAAGATCTTGGCTTCCAGTTAACAAATAGAATTGGGCAAAATTTCAGTTTTACTTGGCATAAAATTCAGAAAATTCAATAAAACTTACTTTTTTATCTTTTGGGAAATTAATGGACTTCAAATATGCAGCAGCAGCAAATGATGATGCAAAAATTTCCTCCTGAAAACATTAATCAAGTTAGAACTAATGATTGACAGATAGATGTAAACACAAGTGATGATCACGGACAAACCTCATTGACATTCAGACCAAGTGTCTCAAATTTTTTACCATATTGTTTCCTAGATTTGGTCGAGTTGTTGGTAACAAAAACCAGTCTCTTTCCCTGAGGAACAACAGGATAAACTTTTCTATTAACCATAAAAGATGGCATTTTGTTTTTCACAAAGTTTATTGCAGCATATATCCATGGAGATTCCTAAATGTAAATGACCAGGCCCAATTACAAACCTTTGACCGAAGCATATCAAGCGTTTCAGGGACTCCATCTATTAGTTTATCTCCCTTCCATATAACTCCTGCAAAAAATCCATCCATTACCAAAAAATTCTTTGGTGACATCAATGCCAAAGAATAAATCTACTCATTGAACTTATAATTTATCAGTTGAATGGAAAACAAAGTTACTATAATAATGTAACAAGAAATTGATCCCAGCTAAATGGTATGCCATTTATGCTTGGCTTTAGCCATATTCACATATTCCATAGGGCAAGTTAGCAATCACATATTCCATCAGCTCATGGAATTCAGAAATTTCATCTGTATGGCCAAACTATTCACCAAAAATCTTCGATAAGGATTATTAGTTAGAAATTAAT